>MDKH01186833.1:0-12302 GCA_005239495.1 Nicotiana undulata | reverse complement strand
TGCGTCGTGCCGCGACGTTAAATCAGGCGCTTCTTGGGAGGCAACCCATGTGTCTTTATTTTCATTTTCTTTTGTTTTTCTTGGTAGAATAGGATTCATTTTTGCACTAACTGGTTTTTGGCTGTGTAGGATGATTTTGACATAGGAAATTTGGCTAAGTATGGAAATGTGAACTCTCTGAACTTTGCTTCGCGGCCGTGAAGCCAAATTGCTGCATAAATGGCTCTCTGAACCTTGCTTCACTGCCGCGGTCGTCTTTTTGCGGTCCGCAAATCCAAGTCCTGCAAAGCACCTTTCTGAACCTGCCTCATCGCGGCCGCGGTTGATTTCTCGCGGACCGCGGTGACTTCTTGCCTGAGCCCAGAATGATTGAATGACCGCGGTCGATTTTTTGCGGTCCGCGGTAGGTAAGAGGTGTGGACCTCATATCTTTTCTATAAATAGGTGCTTAGGGTTTCATTTCATACTTTACGCACTTCAACTTTTCAAAGCATCCTTGGATTGTGTCTTAATCCTATATTCTCTTAACTTCATTGCAATCATTCAAATCATCATCCAAGAATCTAGTAAGTGTAATTGTGATTAATTAACTTCTTAAGTTCTTTATCTTCTTCATTAATTGATAGATTCTTCTCTTCTTTTTCATAATTTTTCACTTTTGAGGCTTTAAAAATGGTAGGGTTAGTCCAAAGTGTTCATTTAGACCCTAGGAATACAATTACACTGATTAAACATGTAGGGATTAACCAAATGAACATTTGAGCATAGAAATGATAAAAGTTGGAAAACCCTAGGTAACTGATGCTTTCGCGGTTCGCGGTCCCTTTTTCGCGGACCGTGGTGCCTGTGTTTTGCTAACCCATCTGTTTTCGCAGACCGCGGTCGACTCTTCGCAGTCCGCGGTCCCCTTTTCTCAGCAAGTCAACCTTTCTGATCCTTAAGACGCGACCGCAGTCAAGTTTTCGCGGTCCGCGGTGTGTATGTTCAGAGAGCTATTTCCTTCAGGGGTAACCACCGCGGTCCGCGGTTGGTTTTTCGCGGTCCGTGGTGGCCTTTCAACAAAGCATTTGATCTTTAATTTCAACTGTAAGTGTCTGTGCAACAGTGCTTTCGGTACTAACCATGTTCACCTGTGTTTACCTTGCAGACAATGGTTCAATAATGTGGCGGTGGCCGCAAACAAACGGGTGGGGAAGAGTCCTCCCGATAAAAAGGAAAGAAAATGAGAAAGCTCAATCCACAAGTCCGGGAAGCAATCAAAAAGATAAGGAAAATAATTCGGACATCTGACAAAGTTGATTCTCATTCCGACAGTGATTACATTCCCTCAGAGGCATCTTCAGAGTCCATAACGGAATATATAGAAGAAGACTCTTCTACATTCCGGTTAACTAATGAACCTTCGGACTCTCCCCCATCCCAAGAACCTAAACAAGCTGAGTCAGTTGAAGGCTCAGAATCTGATGACGGCCACACAGACTCCACCTCCCCAACAGCTCCCTTATCTGGGGAGAATTCAAGTGATGACAATGGGGGTGACCCGGTGTTTGAAGGGGTCGAGCGTACTCGAAATCCGGATGCTTGGCAAGACCGATTTGTCAGTGAGCCAGCTTTTCACAGGTTCAGAGAGTTGTGGACCACACGTTCACTCATTTCGGAGCGTTCATTCTCCCTCAAGGAGTTGTCGGCCTACAACCCCGATGTGAAGCGGCAGTTCAGAGACAGAAAAGGGTGGTCCTACTTTAATGAGTATCTCCCGGATGCAAATGAGCACATAGTGAAAGAATTTTACACAAATTTGCAATTTCTTGCAAAGGACTCGAAGGCATCCCAAGTCCGCAATCTCACAGTGCCTTTTGATGGGAAATCAATCGATGAATATCTGTAGATGGACGATGTTGATGACTCCTTGTACCGGGAGAGGCTGGCAGAAAAGGATGTGGCTAGAAATTGGTTGTCTATGCACTTGGCGAGTCTCGGGGAGACTCCGGAGTGGCTGCCTGCTGGGAAGACACTTTTCAGGAAGACCCTCAACTTTGAAGCTAAGGGGTGGGAAACTTTTGTGTGCAGCAGGCTGGATCCGACACATCATGAAAATACCCTCCCTCTCAGTCGGGCTGTGCTGGTTGCCTCTATTATGGCTGGATACCCCATCAATGTGGGGAATGTGATGTCCAAGGTCATTAGCCGGGTTGTCAGCCAAGGTGATACTTCTTACCCTTTTCCTCATTATCTGACCTTGTACTGTGAAGACCAGGGGGTAACCAAGAAGCGCTTTGACACCAAAGTCAAGCCCATAGCGCCCTTTTCTTGGTATGATTTGAAGGATGATGACAACCCCAAGAAGAAGTCCAAAGGTAAGTCTATTGCCTTCACTGGCTAGTCTGAAGAGCCAGTGGTGGTGGTGGAATCATCTCTCCCCCAGTCGGCTACTCCAGAGGAGGCTTCAGGTCCTTCTACCTCCACCGGTACAGACATTCCCTCCACCAGATCCTATCTCATGACTGCCCATAGGTTGAACCCGACATTGACAAGCATCAACAATTGGATGCAGTCAGCGACTACAAAGCTAACTGCAATCTCTACGTCTGTGGCAGCCCCAGCTACTCCTCCCCCACCACAGGTCCCACAGCCCGTTGAGGACGCTCTGAAAGAGATTTTGGAAAACCAGAAGAAAATCTTGGAAGCGGTGGGTGCACATGAGAAAGCATTGACAAAGCTGGCAAAAGAAACCAGGAAGTTATGAAAGACTCGTGCTTCAAAGGAGTCGGTAGCTGAGTTGAGGTCGGAGGTGGACAAGCTAAAGGGTGATCAGATACCTCTGGAGATGTTACTAGCAGACCCTACGGAGCAGCAGCCAGGGCAGCAGTCAGTGCAGGAGGAAGAACTGGTGAAGCCAACGAAGAAGAGGAAGGTTATGCACCGTACTCAGGGCATCATACTTGTGCTGGCAGACCCTCCCACACAGAGTCAGGCCGGAGAGCAGACCCAGGTACAGATCCAGGAGGCCTAGAGCACCGGAGATCTACCACAGGCATCAGCAGACCCAGCCCCTTCACAGTCCCAGTCACAGGCAGACCCTATCCCATCTCAGACACAATAGCATGGACCACAGCAGGCCGAGGGCCAATAGGGAGTTTTCTTTACTCTCTCTCTCTCCCATGTTTTTGTGCACTGTTTTTGTTATATTCCATTGAGGACAATGATATCTCTTAGTTGGGGGAGTGGCCCTATATGCATTTGATTTGATGACATTTGGGTTGTATAATGCAGACAATTTTTCTTTCTCTTCCTTATGCTTTACTTTCCATTTTGGGCATGTAAATAAGTTTACTATCTTAGTACTTTTATAACTTTTTATTTTTGGTATGTATAAGTTAACTCTTCATTGTATATTCATCCCCTATGTATATTCATCTAATTCCCCTCATGTACATATTCATTCTATCCCACGCACGTTACTTTACGCACTTTTTCTACTTTATAGCTTCTTATTTTTCTTTTATAGCTTCTTGTTTAAATTTTGCGCGAGCAATAAACCTTTGGTTTGCTTAACGCCACGGTTCTTTCCAAAGGTGGAATTTATGTGAGCCGGGTGGCTCTTCCCAAGGATGGATGGTGTGACAACCTTCTTAAGGGTTTGAGTATGTTTTTCCCTTTCTTTTTGTTTTTGTTTTTCTTCTTTTTCCTTTTTCTAGTTAATGAATAACGGTGCCTCAAGAAAAGCTTCACTTGGGCCTAACGCAGTTGCCTTTGATCCCATGGTCAAAGACAAACCGTTGTGTTTAGGATGGTAATAGTGACGATCTTGAGACTCTTGTGTTGGCCGATAATCATCGGGTGGTTCTTCAGGACCATTTGTTTTACTCAAAACACGACTAAGGTCGTTGTGGTCCCTCGACTCGGTTTCTGTATCAATCCCCTAGCATTGAGTGGTGAGGAATTCGAAATTGCAAGTCTAAGTTCCGTGCCACTAGTCTACAACTTGCCTTGAGTGTTGTCTAGGCGAAATTCTAGGTGTAATTTGACTTGAAAAATGACTATAGGCTTTCCTTGGCTTGAACAAAGAATTGAACACTTCCATGACCTTCCAAAAGACATATTCCCTAGTCAACCCTTTTGATCCTTAAGCCCTTTCTTTCAAAAACCAAGCTACAAGCCTTCAACCATTCTTTTACCCTCTCTTGGCACCCGATCTTTCCTTGGCGCTAGGCAAAAAGCATAAGTTTGGGGGAGAGACGAGGGATGTGATGAAGTGAAAAAGAAGGCACAAAAGAAAGAAAAGAGAAAATGCAATGAAAAATAAAGAAAAGAAAAGAATGAACAAAAAGAAGAAATAAAGGGAATTGATGAAAAAGTGTTGCCAAAAGTTTGGAATGCATAAGAGGAAGAAAAGTGTTTAGAATGAACAAAAAGGTGTGACAGTGTGTCTCTCCAACCCTACAAATGATAAAATGACTCAAAGAGTCAAGAAAATGTGAGAACAGTTAAAAATGAAGTGCTTAAGGAAAGATAGAACTCACTCTGACCAAATACTTCCTACTCTTGACCAAAAGCCTTCATCATGATTCCACAAAAGCCCTGTATGATCTCAAGTCGAGTGAAGCCTACATTAGTGGTGATTTACACAAAGGGCAAGCCTATGGTACTTTGAGCCGGACTTGGAACTTTTTCTTTGATGAGAGATGAGCGATTTCCCATATTCCTCGTTCTGAGCGTTACAATTCTAAAAGTGAGGAGCTTAGGGAAAGTAACGGAATAAGAGTCCGGGATCCACATTGACCGAGGTAGTAGTTAGAGTTTCACTGATGAGTTTGAACAACCCTTGAAGCTCTTATATCACACTTGAAACTATGGTTTTGAAAGGTTCAATCATTGTCAATGATTCATTTGCATTAGGGGCTATGGTTAGTCCCAATTGATGCTAGTTGAGGTCACCATTAGTACAACCGAATTTTTGTGAAATCTATCATAGGGGTGGGGCTTATTTTGTTTGCTTGAGGACAAGCAAGAGCTTAAGTTTGGGGGAGTTGATAACTTGGATTTTTGCCTCGTTTTCCGTTCCTCTATACCTGAGTTTTGGATATAATTGTACACAAAGTAGCCCTGAAAACTTATACGTTGTGCTTGTTGCAGGATTGAACCAGAAATGATGACACTCAGTCTAAAATATGCTCAAAACAGGAGTGAATCCGGCACAAGGACCAAAGACAACAAAAATGATCAAGTAAAAGGCCATCGCGGCCGCAGTCCAATCTTCGCGGACCGCGGTGGCATGTTTCAGAGAAGCTGTAGGCAAGACAACTTCCACCGCGGCCGCGGTCCTTGTTTCGCGGTCCGCAGTGGCCAACTTCAGAGAGATGAATTCAAAGGCATAACTCTCCGCGGTGGAGCATTCTCAGGAACCCAGTCAGCTTACCTCCAGTTGTCTTTCGCGGACCGGGGTCATGTTTTCGCGGTCAGCGGTGGCCCTGCAGGAGCATTTTTGTCTGAAATTTTGACAGACTGTAAATAGCTTATTTTGTAATTTCTTTTCATATCTTGTAATTTATGAAGTAGAGAACACGTGAATATTTTAGGGTTTTCATCTTGTTAGATTTGTTCTTGTATTTTTAACATTGAAACTTCAATTTCATTGTTAGGAATCAATAAATGGGTTATATTTATTCTCTATCATTGTTTCTATCTTTGATTATGAGAAGCTAGACCCATTAGCTAGGGTTGTGGCTCAACCCTAGTGTGGGTATGTAATGGGTTTTTGAAATTAATGTTGGGAAATTAATGGGTGTTAGCTATTTAGGGTAATTTAGGGTTTCTATTGTCATAATTAGTGGTTGCAAACACTAATTAGCCTTTTCATGACTTGGGTCCTTCTTGAGAAAGAGGACTTGAGTCTAGAAATTAGCCTAATAGGAAATTAGGGCATTATCAAGAGATTGGTAGTCCCAATCAATTGGGTTAAACCCAGAAATAATAAAACCCTACTTGAGCCCTAATTAACGGGTTAAACCTCGAGAGAGTAATACCCTACCTAGGCCTCAATGCTTGATTAATTGACACCCAATTGGCCTCGAGAGGGGCAATTAGGGCAAAGCCACTCGAACTACCGAGAGGTATAGAGTGGGCACTTTCGTGCATTGGTTATAGTTGTACCCCTAATAAATATCCCAACCTTAGAATTGGAATCTATTGTGTATCCACCTAGGCAAAGGTCACGACCCTAGTGCCTTTATCAATATCATAAAACAACACCAAAAACAAAGTTAGTTATTAATTAGCATACAATCAATAGAAATACACTTAGTATAGTTCAACCCAAACAATGTTTAGAAGTGAAATTAGAAACACTCGAACCTTTTAGATCACTAGACACTCACTCCCATTATAGACTCCCTGTGGATTCGATCCTGACCATTCGGGTAAAAGCTACACGATCCTTGCCTTCCTACTTATATAGTAGTGTGGGTGAGGCGTGATCACTTTTTGGCGTCGTTGCCGGGGAGTCTAACGGTGTGACTATCTTTGTGACTAGAAGCGTAGTGTGTTTTTCTTTCCTTCTGTTTTTTGACTTTTTTGTGTTCTTTTACTCAGGTACTATGTCAGATCCTATGAGAAACATAATCCCTGGGGAGGGGGTATTCGACGATCAAAAAGAGGAAGTTAATCAACTTCCTCCACAAAGAAGGGTCCGCCAGGCCAACAACCTAGAGGATATCCCAGACCCTCCCCCACCTCCTCCTCCTAGAGCTGCCCCTCGGGTTCTTCCAAATGAGGGGTACGCCAGTGCTATTGTCCCGCCAATGATTAGAGCGGGGAACTTCCAAATCACAAATTTCATGCTCACTCTCCTAGAATAAAAAGGATACTTCACCGGAGCCGCGCACCAGAATGCCTATAAGCACCTCAAAGGCTTCGTAGATACTTGTTGGGGGAGTAAGAAAACTAATGAGTCGGAGGACGCATTACGGCTACGGTTGTTCCCGTTCTCACTTAGGGGAAAGGCATTGGATTGGCTTGAGCGTCTCCCAAATCATTCTATATCCACTTGGGACGAGCTTGCGGATAAATTTATTTCAAAGTTCTTTTCCCCAAGCCATATGGAGGCTCTTCGTGACGAGATATTGGCCTTCAAGCAAGAACCAAATGAGTCGTTACATGAAATATGGTAACGTTATAGGACCATGGTCAAGGAGTGTCCGAATAATGATATGACTGAGGTTGTGATACAACAAACCTTCTACTAGGGAATCAACACCGTAAACCAATGTGTGGTCAACCAATTGGCCGGAGGTAATTTTATGAAGCTAACCTACCCGGAAGCATAAGAGATTCTTGATGAAATGGCCGACACGTCTTCGGCTTGGCAAAGTAGAGCGAATGTGCCTCAAGGGGAAACCGGTGTGAATAGTCTCCACAAGGAACTCCAAGAGCAAGGGCAAGCAATTTCCGAGCTTACAAAAACCATGAACCAACTTGCTAAAGCCCAACTCCAACAATTGCAAGGGCCGAAGTAAGTGAATGCTATGGAAGGAGTTAATATGTAAGGAAACCAAAGGAGACCCCGGGGGAGTGCTAGGCAAAACCGAGGAGATCAAGGTGATCAAGGGCCGAGTGGTCATGACCAAGATGAGGATTATGATGACCCAGATGAAGATGTTATGTATGCAAGCAACAACCAAGGTTGGAGAAATCAGGGTAATAGTCAAAGCTGGGGGAATCAAAGGCCACGAAACTGGAACAACAACAATGCTAGGAATTGGGGAAATAATAGTGATCGTAAATGGAACAACAATAATGATCTACAGTGGGGGAACAACAACGAGGATAATTGGAGTGGAATAAAAAACAACAACAATTGGGGAGGCGAAGGTAGTCGGGGGTCAGGCTTTCAAAGGCCCCCCGATGTACCAACAACCAAGCAACCCTCCTCCGTATCAATCTCAGGGTCAAAGTTCTTCAAGATCGAACATGGGTAGAATAGAAAACATGTTCAAACAAATTATGGAGAAGAATGCAGACTCAGAAGCTTAGTTGGCTCCCACAACACTTCTATTCGGAATCTCGAAGTGCAAATAGGTCAAATTTCACATGTCTTGAACACACACCCGAAGGGTGCACTACCGAGTGATACGGTGGTGAACCCCAAGGGTGGGAATAATAACAATACCGGTCACGCCATGGCGGTGACTACAAGGAGTGGAAAAGGTGGTGAAGCAAGTACTTCGGGGCAAAAGAAGATTATTGTTGATGATGAAGACATGCCTCAAGAAGAGTTGTCAGGTGATGTGGAGCAAGTGATGGATGAGCCAACAGAAGGTGAAGTAAGAATCGACATTCACGACAATGGGGAGGACTTAGAAAGGAATGTGAACCTGTCTAGGGAACACATTATTGACATGCCAGAACCGGTGGCCCCACAAGCCAAAGCACCATTGCCTAGGCCACCTCCTCCTTATCCCCAAAGATTGGCCAAACAAAAGTAAGAGAATCAGTTTAAAAAGTTCTTTGAGATGATGAAAAGTCTCACTATCAATGTCCCATAGGTTGAGGCCTTAGAACAAATGCCTGGATACGCTAAGTTCATGAAGGACTTAGTAACAAAAAAACGGTCCATGGAGTGTGAGACTATCAAGATGACTCACCAAGTGAGTGCTATTGTTCACTCCATGGCTCCAAAGCTTGAGGATCCGAGTGCCTTTACTATTCCTTGCAATATTGGGAGTGCAAACTTTGCAAAAGCCCTATGTGATCTTGGGGCAAGTATTAATTTGATGTCGTATTCTGTGTTTAAGACTTTGGGCATCGGAAAACCTAGGGCAACCGCTATGCGTTTGAAAATGGCGGATAGGTCGATGAAGAGGCCCCTAGGCATTATTGATGATGTGCTAGTGAGAGTGGACAAGTTCATATTACCGGCAGACTTTGTTATTCTTGACTGTGAGGTCGATTTTGAAGTCCCCATAACCTTGGGGCGGCCTTTCCTTGCCATCGGGAAGGCCTTGGTTGATGTTGAAGTTGGGTAACTCACATTCAGAGTGGGTAATGAGAAAGTGGTCTTTCATGTATGCAAATCTATGAAGCAGCCCAACAGTACTGAAGTTTGCTCTTTTATGGACCTCGTGTCTAAGGTTATTATTGATGATGCCAGTGTTATGATCCATATTGATGACCCTGTGGAGTTGGCCTATTGAATCATGAAGACTCCGTGGTGGATGGTATTCGTGAAAGCACTCATGCCCTTCAAGGCATGGGGTCTTATTCTTATGCTCCAAGAAAATTGTCATTGGACTTGGAGAACCGGAAGACTCCACCAACAAAGCCCTCCATTGAAGAACCTCCGAATCTGGAGTTGAAGACACTTCCTTCCCATCTCAGGTATGAATATCTTGGTCTCTCGTGTACTTTACCCGTTATTCTTTCCTCTTGCTTAACCCAAGTGCAGGTAGACTCAACTTTGAAAGTGCTAAGGAGGAGGAAGAAAGCAATCGGGTGGACTTTGGTGGATATTCGGGGTATTAGCCCCGCCTTTTGCATGCACAAGACTATATTGGAGGATGGTGCCAAACCCTCCGTGGAACATCAAAGAAGACTCAATGAAGCAATGCAAGATGTAGTGAAAAAGGAGATCATCAAATGGCTCAATGCGGGTGTTGTCTACCCGATTTCGGATAGCTTGGATTTCTCCGGTCCAATGCATCCCGAAAAAGGGTGGTATGACGGTGATAAAAAATGAAAAAGATGAGCTCATTCCTACGAGAACGGTCACCGGATGGTGGGTTTGCATGGATTATCGCAAGCTTAACAAGGTGACCCGCAAAGACCATTTCCCCCTACCATTCCTGGATCAAATGTTGGATAGGCTCGCAGGCCGTGCCTTCTATTGTTTTCTCGACGGGTATTCTGTATATAATCAAATTTTGATCGCCCCGGAGGATCAAGAGAAGACTACTTTTACTTGTCCATATGGAACTTTTGCCTTTGCTCGTATGCCATTCGGGCTTTGCAACGCCCCGGCCACTTTCCAAAGATGTATGATGGCAATCTTCACCGACATGGTGGAGGACTTTCTTGAAGTGTTTATGGACGACTTTAGTGTCGTCGGGGATTCTTTCGACGAATGCTTGGGTAATCTTGATAGGGTCCTTGCTCGGTATGAAGAAACGAATTTGGTCTTGAACTAGGAAAAATGTTATTTTATGGTGGAAGAGGGAATCATATTGGGCCATAAGATTTCAAGAAATGGCATTGAGGTCGACAAAGCAAAGATCGAGGTTATTTCAAAGTTGCCACCACCTACTTCAGTGAGAGGAGTCCGGAGTTTTCTTGGCCATGCCGGTTTTTACCGGCGCTTTATCAAAGACTTCTCTAAGATGGTGAATCCATTATGCAAGTTGCTTGAAAAGGATGCTAAATTCAATTTCGATGAACATTGCATGCAAGCTTTTTAAATCTTGAAGCATAAACTCACTACTACTCCCATCATTACGGTGCCCGATTGGAATGCACCCTTTGAACTCATGTGTGATTCAAACGATGTTGTTGTGGGTGTTGTGCTTGGAAAACAGGTGAATAAGATTTTTCATCCAATCTACTATGCCAGCAAGACAATGAATTTTGCTCAAATGAACTACACAGTCACAGAAAAGGAGCTTCTAGCTATAGTCTTTGCCATGGAGAAGTTTCGCCCTTACTTGATGGGTGCCAAGGTCATAGTCCATACCGACCATGCGGCACTCCGATACCTTGTGACAAAGAAGGATTCCAAGGTGAGGCTTATGAGATGGGTGTTGCTACTACAAAAGTTTGATTTGGAGATTGTGGATCGAAGAGGGAGTGAGAATCAAGTAGCCGATCATTTGTCCCGGTTGGAGGAGCAAGGACGTCCTTGTGACGAACTTGAGATCAATGACAGTTTCCCCGATGAACAACTCCTTTCAATGTCGATGCAATAGATGCCCTGGTTCGCGGATATTGCTAATTACCTCATCACCGGAGTTGTCCCTTGTGAGCTTTCTTCTAACCAAAGGAAGAAGCTTAGAAGGGACATCTTGGATTTCTATTGGGATGAGCCTTATCTATTCAAGATTTGCATCGACGGGGTGATCCGGAGATGTGTTCCGAAAGAAGAGCAACTAGCTATCCTTGAGTCTTGCCACTCCTCACCGTATAGTGGTCATCACGGAGGGGCGAGAACTGCTTTTAAAGTGCTTAGTTGTGGGTTCTTTTGGCTCACTTTGTATAAGGATGCTAGCGATCTAGTCAAGAGGTGTGATGAATTCCAAAGAGCCGGGGAAATTTCCAAGAAGGACTAGATGCCTCTAAATTCAATTCTTGAAGTGGATATCTTTGACTTTTGGGGCATCGACTTCATGGGGCCATTCGTGAGTTCGTGTGGGAACACGTACATCTTGGTTGCGGTTGATTATGTGTCTAAGTGGGTAGAGGTCGTGGCCTTGCCTAAGAATGAATCGCGGAGTGTGATAGCCTTTCTCATGAAGAATGTCTTTACTAGGTTTGGCACTCCACGAGCAATCATCAGTGACGGAGGGTCATATTTTTGCAACAAAGCCTTCGACTCCTTGCTTTCCAAGTAAGGGGTCAATCATAAAGTAACTACCCCGTACCACCCTCACTCTAGTGGCCAAGTTGAAGTATCTAACAGAGAGAATAAGAGCATTTTATCCAAAACGGTCAATGCCAATAGTACCGACTGGGCCAAGAAATTAGATGATGCTCTTTGGGCTTGCAGAACTGCTTACAAGACCCCAATTGGGATGTCCCCATATCGTTTGGTCTTCGGAAAAGCTTGCCATCTTCCCGTAGAGTTGGAGCACAAGGCTATGTGGGCCTTGAAAAAGTTGAAATTGGAATGGGATGTAGCTACAAATCTTCGGGTGGAGCAATTGAATGAGATGGATGAGTTTAGATTCCATGCGTACTCCAGCTCGTCCTTGTATAAGGACAAGATGAAGTACCTGCAAGACAAATATGCTCGAGGTAAAGAGTTCAAGGTTGGTGATCTGGTATTACTGTTCAACTCCCGGTTGAGGTTATTCCCGGGAAAACATAAATCCAAATGGAGCGGACCTTTTGAAGTGGTATTTGTTACTCCATTTGGGGCTCTTGACCTCAAGAACAAAAGTGGTTAAGTCTTCAGAGTAAATGGTCACCGGGTCAAGCACTATCTTGGCAAGGTCGATGACAGCCACGTGGTGGCACTTCTTCATCTCAAATGATCCCGGTAACATGCGTCGTGCCGCGACGTTAAATCAGGCGCTTCTTGGGAGGCAACCCATGTGTCT
>ML298005.1:16215-29713 GCA_005239495.1 Nicotiana undulata | reverse complement strand
TCAGAGTCTCGGAACACAGATAAGGCTTAAATTACATAAGATGACCTTTTGGGTCATCACAATAAGCGTTGTTGGATTTGGAAAAGCTTGGTCAAGCAGCCTACAAAAATCTTTCATAGCTCCCTAATGAATTTTAATGTTACGACCATACCAAAGATGTATACAATTAACCCTCTCTATAACAATCTTGTTTGTTCTTATATTTTGTTGGCTTTTATAGTGAACGGTTGTTGGACAGCTACAATAGCATTTGACGTTTAAATATATTTTGGCCTTATAAATAAAAATTATCCAAAAAATAACTATTTTTCCTTTTATAAAGTTACATATAAAATTAAGAACACTATTCAAATGTAAAATATCAAAAGATATGCATATTTCACTAGTTAAATAATTTAAAAAGTTAATACATCATTAACAAATTCATAACAACATGCATAAAGATTTAAACTCTAAAGTAGATACTTTAAAGCTACCTAGAAAATTCAATTCATTCAAGATTGATGAAAGAACTTTGTAATTGTAGCTCATTTCTTTCTCTTGCTAGCGATATAACGCTTGAATTGGCGAAGACTCATGTTCAAAGTTTCATCAAAAAAGGTATCCAATATCTTTCCTCTGAATACAATCTAAGAGCTTAACAATTAAATTTTCTTTCTAAATATTTTTTGGAATTTGTCCAGTGAAAAAAATATCACGTGCAAAACTTCAAATGTTATATCTTATGCAAGATAGAAACTCTGTTTAATGGAAAAGATTGTGCGCATATTTTTAGAATTACCATTAGTCATTTTAAAGATTGTATATAATTGTTATAGAGGAGCAATTTTGAAAAGAGCATTCTACTATAAATATGATTGTTGTTATAATAGAGAGATAAATGTATCTTACAAAATCGAATATGAAGAAAACTTAACTTTTATAGTAAAAATGACTATTATATAGAGATGTTGTTATAGAGAGACCTAACAACATACTATTTTTATAAGGTACTAGTCTTAGGGTACGCGCTTTATGCGTGTACCTCGGATTAATGAATATATTATTTTAAAATTAAAAAATATCTTTGTGTTATAAAATAAAAAGTAATTTTTTAAAATGATGAATGCTGATCCCATCAACCAATTCAATAAAGAAAGAAATCCTTCATTATAAAAACCGTTAGATATTTTATTCTTATTTCTAAAATGTATTAAAAGACATACAAAGTTGTCGTTTGTCAAAATAAATTAAAAAGAAAGAAAAATAATTAATAAATTCATTTAGAATACATAATTTTGTCTTCTCCTATCTTATTATTGTTTCAAGTTCGTAATTTTATCAAATTGACTCTAAATATTATAATATAGTTAGTTTTTTTCTACTGTATAGATATTAAATAAATTTATGTACCCTACAGGGTCTTTTAATTCACAAAAAATGATACTTGTATTATAATGTGATATGAAACTTAAATAAGAAATAAATATTTATTAGATATACTTCTAATGTATAAATATTTGGTTCTTTGGGTTAAAAACAAAATATGGAGTATAACATAAAATTATTTGATTTTCCATATATAAAAGTTGGATAAATTTTGTAACTTTAATATTAGTTTTCTCAAAGGATTTTGGAATAAGTGCTCTAGAGAAAGATATTTTGGTCATTTAATTATTTTATCCTGGGGTATCTAATTTTTAAATTATTATTTCACATGAATGTAGAATAAAAATAGTAGTTAAATAATAATGTGATATAACTATTCTTGCAATTTTTTATACCGAAATTTTTTCAACCAAACATGAATTTGAATAATTTCACATTATATCTTAGATTGTTATCCTTCTAACAGTCTTATACCAAAAAACGATGAAGAGAATATATTGTTCGAATATCAAGGAAGTTTAAATCTATACTACTATTAAATGCTAGAAAAATCTATAAATTAAAAGTTGTATTTGTACGTGACTTTAAAGTTGCACCATTATTTTCGGAACTAAATTCTTGTTTCAATACAATTATACAATTAATCGAATTGTTTTACTTTGTTGGAGAATCTTTTATATGTTTTTTTTTTTTTACTAGTCTTAGCGTACGCGCGTGTTCTTCGTATTAATGAAAATAGATTTTTAAAAATAATATAAAAGTATTCAAAAGATGTATTTGCGTTATAATAATAAAAAAATGCAAGTTTCAAAGTGGTAGTTATTAATCATATTTAGGAGTTTGATCCACGCTATTATATTCATACCTTTTTAATCACATAGGCATCTAACACACAATTATTATTAACTATTCTTATAAAGTTTTAGCTCGATCGTTATTTTATACTGCATATACTTTCTTTCTAAAGTACTTTTACTCGGGACCCATTATATATATTGCGTCATTTTTCTATTCATATTCCTCTATTCAAACTATTAATCAATTTTTTTACCGTTTAAAATAAATTTTACATTTGAAAAGGATTAATTTAATTATTTTTAATATTCAAACAATAAAAATGGACAAAGAATTTGAGTATGTTCAAAGGAAAAAGAACGTCCTAGTTGTTCTTTAAATTCTAAACACATGCCTACGTGTAGGGGCGAGCATAATTTGGGTAAATTTGAAACTCAAACCGAAATTCGTATTTTTTTGGATATTTGATTTGGATTTTCAGATTACAGATTGGATTTTGAATTTAATTTTTAAAACTTTTAGATTTCGAATTGGATATTGGATCCAGTAATTTGGATTTTTGGATATCCGAAAATCCGGAAATTTTATACTTTATTTTTGGTCTGTTATCCATATACCAATAGTAATAAGTTTAATACCCTACCCATTATATATTATCTCACATAGTCAATATTAATTACTTAGTTATTGTCGGAATACTTTCTATTTTGACATGATTTTACTATTGCTATTTCTTATCGGCAGTATTAGTGTCTCAGTTTGTATTTTTTTTAATAATAATTTCATTCCTTGAATACTTTATTTCGATGGTTGCGGCAAGAATGAGGAACTTTTCAGGCAATTTAACATAAGTACTTCATTTGGATATTCATTTTTGTAAAAAGTACACACATCTCAACTTATACGCTCAAAAACGAAAATCTATAATATCCAAACCGATTACTCCGAAACCTAACATAAAAAGTCCAATTCAATCCGAACTTATTTGGATTGGATTTGGATTGTCATTTTTCCAATCCGAAAATAAAAAATTCAATTCTCATATCTAATCCAAACTGCCCGAACGTCCACCCCTACGTACATGTTACCTTAATTATGAGTTAGTTACTCTGTAATTATATCTAATAGTACTATTTATTAGAATGTAAAATTATTTTTGTAATACAAAAATGTTGTAGGAATAATATTCAAATTGAATAGTAAAATGATCGTTCAAATTTTCATGGACATCTAGATCTATCAACTGATATCATAATTTTCTTACTTTGTATAATAGTAATTAAATAAATAGTGGATAAATTTCTTATTTTTTCTTTTTTAAATAATTCTTATTTTTTTCACCATCTTCTCTAGATAGATTGGTTAGTATTCTTCTCATAAATCTCTCTTATATGACAAGGCCTTCAACTATTTATGTTGATGAGTTGGTGCTTTTTCTGTATGAGAAGATAGAATCTATGTTAGTGCCAGATTCAATTGGAAAAGTGGAAAATGTTTGTTAACAAATTTATCAAATATAAATTATATTACAGAATATTCTAATTCTTAAGGATAGAGAAGAAAAGACAAAAAAGAAAAAGAAGAAGAAGAACGTGTTTAGGACAACTAAAATATTGCCGAATACAAATGTTATGAAAAGTGTAATTAAATTTGATGTTATATTTTTTACATAGTTTAGATAAAGAAAGATTTAATAATTAAAAGCTTAGTTTATTTCAAACTCCTAAATATTAGGACAATAATTTAAATGACAATTTTGTATAATGTAAAATCTATTTTTAAGGGGTAAAAAAGACGAACGACATTTTGTTAAGGGCCTTCGTACTTTTAATATAGTATAGATAGTGTTCTTATTAAATCCTAAATATTAGGGCTTCATACATAGTTTAAATAAGGAATGATTTGATAAATAAAATTTTAGTAATTTTATAAAGTTTCAAATATTAGGAAAATAATTTAAATTACAAGTTAGTCCAATGTGAAATCTATTTTTAAAGGGTAAAAAAGGTGAACCATATTTCACTAAGGGCATTCGTGCTTTTAATATAGTACTAGTCTTAAGGTACACGTGATGCGCGTGAATTCTATCTTAATGAGTATAAATTTATTTAAAAAATAGTTTTGAGTTATAAAATATAAGTGTAAGTTCCTAACACTTTTGGATCATTGTTAATGTATTATATTGTACTATCATTTTATGAATACAATATTCGGGTAGATTGTATCGTATGCTATTGTAAATAACATTCTTGTTGTTTGATTTGGTTGTATCGTATTGTACTGTAATTAATAAGTTTACTAAAATGCTCTCAATTGTTTTAAACAATAAATTTATAAGAATTACGCATAAAAATATATGAAAGTAAATATATAATTAAGCCTTAAATAGAGAATAAATAGTTTGAAAACTAACATGTGAAAGATATTTGCAAATTACTGACGTCATTGTAATGGCTTCCAAAGCTAAGAACGAATCACAACTCGGAGTGAGAACGATGGCAGAAATAATACATAATACATATTTGGGTGGAGTAAGTATAAAATATAATAAAGAAAAAATAGAATTGTGGAGTAATAAGTAAGGACATAGTTAGTTAAAAAAAATATATATGAAACAATTCCACCACACTGACTCGGTTGTTTAAAAAAATAGGACTTTTCATTGCTCCGGAACAATGAATTTAACAGTACAATACAATCCATTTTACATAAACAATCAACAAACATTGTTCCGTGATGACAATGCAATATAATACAATACAATACTATTAGTTGTGTATAACTAACTCAATAATTAAAGAAATTATCTCAGAAGTCTGAAATCATCGATAATTTAACTTATGATTTGTTTCAAGTTTGTTGATTTCATAATTTCAGTTTCACAATGCAAGAACCTTGGAAATGTAAATAGTCCGTATTGATACAACTTATAATATATAAGTAGACAACTAATAATCTACTAATTTTAAATAACACAAAATCGAAGTGCAATAATAAACAAAAAAAGACGTTAAGAAAAGAAGAAATAAACCAAGCTAGTAAGAGAGAATCTACAATTAAAAGCCAACTGATAAACATACCCATATTTAGCTAAATATATTATGGATTTAATAATTAAGAAATCTCATAAATTATTTTGTTGATTTGTGCATTTAAAATCTTTGAAAGTTAAAAGTATAATATTGAATAAGATTATTGGTGCAATAGTCTTGTATATTTTTATAAAGTGACACTACGTTATTGTCCAAGAACATGTACCTCTTTTTTCTTAAATCTTGTTATTTTTATTTTATCTTTTTATTATTATTTATATATAATTTACGTGCATAACCTATACAAAGTGATATTTTAATAATCTCTAAATATTATAACTTCCTACATTGTTCTAATAAGAAAATAAACTAATAAGCAAAAATTTAATTAATTTTAAGCTCTTAAATATTAAAATAAAAATTAAATAACTATTAAATCATCAACAATATGTTGTAGAAAGTTTTCAATAAACATAACCTATAAGCACGTTTTCTTAGTTAATTAGAATGTTATGGTGAAAGCTAAAAATTAGGACTTTCTTACTTAGTTCAATAAGGAAATATTTAATAACCAAAATTTTAGGTGATTTAAATGTCCTAAATATTAGAAAAATAAATTAAATTATAATTGCATCCAATGTGAAATTTATTTTTAAAGGATAAAAAATGTGAACGATATTTCGCTAAGTTCGTTCGTACTTTTAATATAGTGTAGAGTATAGATAGATAGATAGATAGTTCGGACCGTAATAGGACTCCTCTCTCCCATCAGTATAGGACCTCGATAGTTAGATAACCGGGTATACGTTTTACGTCTTGAATTATCGGCAATGTACATAAGAAGCATCCAAACCTATATCATTGTGAAAAATGGATACAAAAGTCTTTAGGACGGTTGTCCATACAAAATTTAACATTTTTCGATTTTTCTCTCAAAACTGTTTGGTTATTGGGCGAAATTTTGGAATTTTTTGTTGAAGCTGATTTTCCAAGTTTGGAAATGCGGAATTTTTATTTTTCTTATAAAATTGCAATATTTTTTGAAATGAAATGTATGTATATATACAATTATAAATTCCAAAATACCCTTTTTCATTTTAACTGGAAAATTATCTTTTTCCCTTCAAAAACGCTTCTTCCGGGACCGGAACATGGAGACCAGAAAGTTTTGACAAATTACATATTCAATGTCCAAACGCCTAATTAAGCAATTGGATCTAGTAACGAGATTGAAAAAAATGAAAGACTCATCATTCTATGTCTTAACTTATACATCTACAGTTGTCACGTCCCAAAATTCAACTAGCCGTGATGGCACATAACCTAACTTGCAAGGTACGCCATTTAACAATAAATCAGTTCAAATGATATTTATTAAGAGAAGAAATGGTAATACAACTGAAATGTTATACAAGAATTCCCATGGACTGGTAGTACAAATCATGAGCTTATAAAATTTAGAATTTACAAAGCTAATATGAAATAAATACATCATATGTCTAAATGTACATAAACATAATTTCATAAGTCTAGTGCTACCATGAACCAGAGGCAGTTGTAACTGGAGCCCAGATACGTCTTCAATGCTAGCTTCCGTCATACACAACAACATCTGCGTCCAAAATCTGCACCCAAGGTACAGAAGTATAGTATGCGTACAATCGACCCCATGTATTCAATAAGTAACAAACCTAACTTTAGGTTGAAAGTAGTGACGAGCTGGGAGAAATGTCGGAGTGCGACACCAATAACCAGTAACAGTTCATAACAATATAATGAAAGTAACACAAGTAATAGCTCTACGATAAAAATGCCCATCTTGTTCACAGTTCCGGAAAAATAGTCATTTGTTTTTCTAGTATTACAATAAACCTAAAATCTTTTGCCAAAATCACCAAAAATATGAGTAAGTCTGAAAACTGTGATTTTTCTTCCCAAAACTTTTTCACAAGTAAATGTTTCATTATCAAGTGGCATAAGGAAAGTACATCTTTATGCATACACGTCAATGTGTATGAGAAGTCATGAATGACGTGATACCGTACAACATGAGAAAAATACATCTTTGTATATGTATGACAAATGCGCATGTCGAATGCGATACAACACAGTGAACAACCATATGCATACTCTCAGAGTATCAATCCACTCATTCCTCTCGGCCACTCAGTCCTCCTAATCAATCATCACTCGCTCTAGCCACTCGCGCTCGGCACTCACACTCAATAGGTACCTGCGCTCACTGTGGATGTGCAGACTCCAGAGGGGCTCCTTCACCAAAAGTGCTATAATAAGACATTCATGGAATAAATCAATAATAACTACTGCGACGTGCAACCCGATCTCATCAATATTCTCGGAATCAGGCCCCCGGTCTCACTCAGTCATAGATCTCCAGCCTCTTGGGCTCACAATATCATGAAATATTAGCCCAAAAATAATGATGTGATATATCGATAAATGGTGACAAAGACTAGGATATTATATGTAGATGAATGTGAATGACTGAGTATGTAATTTCATAGTAAACAGATAACTCAACAGCAGAAATGACCCCGGTGGGTCCCAACAGGATAAACAGATAGCCTGAACATAGTTTCTAACATGGATCATAGCTCATCACTCTAGCACATAGAGATTTCATGGATACAAATAAGATTAGGTGACTACAGAGTACTAGAGAAATAACTGAGACACAATTCACACGGTGCACGCCCACAGGTCCATCACCTAACATGTGTGTCACCTTAACACCAAACACATATTACGTATATTCAGCATCCATACCCTCAACACCAAGTTTAGAAATGTTACTTACCTCGAACAAGCAAAATCCAATACCGAGCAAGCCTAACGATGCTCCAAAAATGCCATCCCGCGTATACCGACCTCTGAACGGCTCAAAACTAGCCAAAAGCAACTAAAATACATCAAATAAAGTCTAAGGAAACAATTCCAAATGCTAAAGATCGAATTTGTACTCAAAAGTCCAAAATCAACCAAAAGTCAAATCAGGACCCGCACCTCGAAACCCGACAAAACTCATAAACTCTGACAAACCATTCAATTTCGAGTCCAACCATACTAGTTCCACTCAAATCCGACTCATAATCGATGTTCAAAACTTGAAAACTCGCTTTACGAAACTATAACCCTCAATTTCTTCTTTAAAATTCATCAACCAATTGCCAAAAATAAAAATGGATTCATGAAATAAAATCAAAACCAAGTAGATAACACTTACCCCTATCCATATGGTAAAAATTGCTTAAACAATCGTCTCAATCCGAGTCCCCAATCTCAGAATATGATAAAAGAACCAAAACCTCAAAATATATAGAATCTTGATGATAGGCTATAATTACGTATTTTAGTCTCCTATTACACTCTAATTTACTTCACTTTAATTGAGTTTGATGCCTTGTAGGAGTGATTCCGAGCTATGTAGATGTTATGGAATGAATTCAAGTGATTTGGAGCTTTGAAGTCTGAGTAAAAGCCCAAGGGATTAAGCCGGGATCGTGTTCATGGGTTAGATACAAAAATTGAGGTGCTAAGGGAGGAGGTTAGAGTATAACACCAACAATCAATTGAACTAGATTTTGAGGATGTCGATGTTGTAAAAGAGATACTAGAGTCAACCAGGGACGTTGAAGATACAAATTTAGTTGACTCTAGTGTGATTGGTATTGAGGATGCTAAAAGTACTGAAGTTCATGTGTTTGAGCGCATTGTTCCTCACTCCAAATATTTTTTCACATTGTGCTTGGATGACGATATGAAAATAGAGTCATCCGAGCCGATTGAGGAGACAAGGAATGAGGAACAAGATGCCTACATTCTGGAATTTTTATTGCCAGAAAGACATGACTACATACATCATCTAAAAGCCAAGAAGTGTAAAATAGTACAATGATTGCTTGGGCCTATTAGATTTGTTCCACCACCCCTGGAGCATAACCGAAAACTTGAAGCCAAATTGGAGGTTCAATTCATAAGCTCGCGATGGAGCAAAAAATGATTCACGTCGTGCCGCGACGTTAAATCAAGTGCTTGTTGGGAGGCAACCCAACTTTATTTTTATTTTATTTTATTTATTTATTATTATTGTATTATTTTTGTAGTGTCGATTTTTTATTTTTAGGAGCATGGAATGCAAATCCATTGGAAGGATGCTATATCAAACCAGATAGTTGGAACTAAGTGTGAGGTACCCGCACGACGGACCAGGCCTAGGAGAAGTCTGAGTACCCCATGAGATGCTAGTGCTTTGGCATTTGGCCTACCATGGAGTTTCTTTTATCCTCTTATATGTATGGGTGTGCATTGGGGACAATGCACAATTTTAAGTGTGGGGTGAGGAGATTGTCTGGGTGACTTTCTATGTTATTTTAGTTCTGTTAGTTTAATTGAATATTTTTTTTAAATAGAAAAGATTGGACTTTTCCCGACGATGGATCTATTAGACAATTTTCTTGAGAGATTTAAGTCTAAAGAAAAAAAAAGATTTTTTTTTGTTAGGTAGTGTAGCAATTCCCCTTTGATTTTTCTTTGTGGCGTGGTTCTTTTTCAAGGGTTTTATTTGAATATGAGCCATTGTGTTGTGTTTTGAAATGAAGCAATATCTTTTGACTTTGTTATGCCTTGAGAATAGTGAGTACTTTGGTTGTGACGCTTAGGCTCAATTTTTGACTCTTGTATAAGTATCTTAAATTGTATGATTTTAAATTTGCTTAACTGCTTTGACTAGAGTGTCTTGATGAATTCAATCCTCGGTGAGTTAAGTGCCATGTGTGTGTGAGGTTTGTGTGTTATTCTATGCATTGTATTTTTTCACGACCCCAAAACACCCCGTCGTGATTGCGCCTATCGTGAAATTAGGCAAGCCACTCATTTCATTTGTTAAAAGTTATTTTCAGGAAAATCACCACATTTACAGCAAGAGTCTCGTTTTTATAAAGCATCTAAGATTTGAACATCATTAGTAACATAAATAAAAGAAACCCAATCCCAGATCTAGTGTCACCGATTCATGAGCTACTACAACGTAAGAATGTCAAAATACAAAATAGACAACATAGTATGAAATAATAAAAGTGCGACAGGAAGACAGAGAAGGAGAAGACGAGGCTGCGATTGCCAACTGCTACCTTGACGACTCCGAAGGGAACTCTGACAGCCGCTCAGTAACCACTACCGGGTTCCGATGTACTTGGATCTGCACACGAGGTGCAGGGGGTAACGTGAGTACACCAACTCAGAAGTAACGAACCCAAACTATAGGCTGAAAGGTAGTGACAGACTATACCTCAATAATTATAATAATCAGCGTACATAAATTAGAAATGTTCACAGTTTATCAGAAAATAACAACAAAATATGCCAGATATATCTCAATATGTTCTACATGCCAACATATCAACAATGTAGAAATGCACATAGTGCGCACAAATCTCCCACAGAATTCCACTCACTACTATATATGGCTCTCAGGCCCAGGGAAGATCCATCTCTGAATATGCATAAACACTAGTGATCGTAGTCACTCAGTACTGAGGAAAAGGGACAATCCATCCCCACGGAGAAGATCCATCTCCGGAATGCAACACTCGGACAAGATCCATATCCAAGGACGATCCATCCCTCACATATCATCAACTTCGGACAAAATCCATGTACACGGGAGATCCATCCCTCAAATATCAATGCGCTCACTAGGGGTGTAAAGACTCCGGAGGGGTCCTATTGGCCCAAGCTCTATATCAAGCCAACGAAGGCATGATTAAAGTATCGATGCGGTGTGCAGTCCGACCTCATAACTGTCTCAATAAAGGCTCTCTGCCTTACTCAGTCATCACTCTCCAGTCTCGCTCACATGGGCTCACAGATGCATAAATTAGCCCGAAACAATGATAAATATGTAAAATTAACAATTACCGAGACTGAGGCATGAAATGATATGCTATGACAGGACTGAGTATATAAATCAAATAAACACATAAGAAGACAACAATATACGACCACTCGGGTCTCAGCATTTTCGGCGTGAAGCCTTAGCATTTAACTTAACATGATTTCCAGCATGTTTGCATGTAAACGACCACTCGAGTCTCAATAGTATCGGCGTGGAGCCTTAATATACAAAATTTAACATGATTCCTAACATGCTCACTTTATTCACATTGATAGAGGCACAAATATCATCAGGGAATAATCACTAAACGGCGCCATGGGACGAACCAGGGCACAAGTCTCACAGTGCACGCCCGCACGCCCGTCACTTGGCATGTGCGTCACCAATTCTAATCACATAGCATCGGGGTTTCGAACCCTCAGAACCAAGTTTGGAAATGTTACTTACCTCAAAACCGGCTAAAATCCTATCCCTCAATGCCTTTGCCTCTATACTCGGCCTCCGATTGCTCTAAATCTACCAAAAATTAGATTTATATCATTATTATATGCCAAGGAACGAAGCCCATTCGAAAATTATCAAAATTAACCAAACAAAATCCCGAAATTGGCCAAACCCGACCCCCGAGCCCACGTCTCGGAATCCGATAAAAATTACATCACAATAATCCTCATCCTCCCACGAGTCTATACATACCAAAAATATCAAAATCGGACTTCAAATGACCCCTCAAATGTCCAATTACAAGCCCTGATTTCCCATTTTTGTCATTATTTTCCATAATTTTCACCCCCAATCAGTCAAATAATCACATATAAACGAGTTTTAAGTCCAAAAGTCTTACCTCCATGAAGAACCCTCGAATTTCCTCTTCAAAACCCTCCAAAAGCTTCAAACCCGTATAAAAATGGTGGAAGAATGACCAAAATCCGCTAAGGGTTCCTTTTTATACTTTCTGCCCAGGAAAACCGCACCTGCGGACTCGCACCTGCGGTCCCAGGTGTGCACATGCGGAATTTTATTTAAAGGCCAAAACCCGCACCTGCAATCAAACTACCGCTTCTGCGACTCCGCAGGTGCGGCCCAACCTCCGCATATGCGGTCCTTCACTAGCCCAACAATTTTCCGCAATGTTCGTTTCTGCGGGCTCGCACCTGTGGTCCCCTATTCGCGGGTGCAGAAACACCAGAAGGCTTCACACCAACAACCTTTAAAATTTCCAAAACTCCCCGATGGCCATCCGAAATCAACCCGAACCCCTCGGAGCTCAAACCAAAAGCACCAAAAAGTCATAAATGATCACCCGGACTTAGTCGAACCCTCGTAACGCCCAAGATAACACCAAAACATCAAATTAACCCATGATTCAAGCCTAAGGATTTCAAACTTTCCCAAAAAATCACCAACGATGCTGAAACTACCCAGAACTCTTCCGAATGATCTGAAAACTTGCACACACATCCAAAATGACGCTATGAACCTTTTCCAACTTCCGAAAATCCATTCCGACCCCAATAGCTAATTTTCCACTGCCGACCGGAAATTGCCAAAAACTCAATTTCGCCAATTCAAGCCAAATTCTACTCTGGACCTCAAAAACATATTCCGAACACACTCTTAAGTCCCAAATCACCTAAAGAAGCTATCCGAGCCATAAAATATACATTCTGAGCTCGTTTACCTATAAGTCAACTCCCAGTTAACTTTTCAACTATTAAGCCAATTTAAGAGACTAAGTGTCTCTATTCTCACTACGACCACTCTGAACTCGAACCAACCAACCCAACACATCATCAATAGGTTAAATAACATAATAAAGCTGAAACAGAGAAAACGAGGCTAAACTCACGGAACGACCGGCCGGGTCGTTACATATTTGATGCCTAGAACTTGCCCCGTGTGTTTGCAAAGTGAAATAGTTATTTTGTTCAGTCTTGGAAGTGATATAGGCGTTTCTTTGATATTTTACCCGCCTAATTGTTATGTATCATAGTTAACCCCTTTGAGCCTGTAATCCTGTTTCTTTGGAAACCACATTACAAGCCTTACCCATTTGTTTGAATTAACCATCTATTTGAACTTTCTAACCTCTCATGAGCACTTGAATTGTTATGAGTTGTGTAAAAGTTAAAGTGTGGGGTGGTTGGTTTGGATTTTGAGTGAAACTAATGAAATAAGGAGAAAGGTGCACTATTTTGAAAAAGTAAGAGCCACTTGAATTAAAAAAGAAAGAAAAAAGAAAAAAAATAGTTGTATTGCTGTGGAAAAAAAGTGGTGACTCTAGATGTAATTGTGCTTAAAGAAGTATGGGGTAATATACATTGATGTGAAGGTGGAGTTTGGTTTGACATAAGTATGGGGTTTGAATGTTAAAGTATATATATATATA
>ML298005.1:0-16160 GCA_005239495.1 Nicotiana undulata | reverse complement strand
GGGTTTGAATGTTAAAGTATATGTATTAAAGTGCTTAGGGAGGTGTAGTCACTCTTATATCTAAATGTATCCTATCCGTCCCGCAGCCTACATTATAACCAGATAAAGTCCTACTTGATCCTAGACAGAATGAGCTCGATTAGTAGAGTAGTACACTACGGGAAAGCCTATGGTGCATCTTTTGTGGCATATGAATGTTATTTCTGAGAGTGAGTGAATTCTTTCTATCTTGAGTTCCTAAGTGTTCTTAAATTTTATTGTGTGGAACTACTCTCTTTTGTTGTGTGAGGGCACTTGATTCATGAAGGAAAGGTAATGTCAGTGACCTCTATGTTAGAGTAAGTAGGTGAGTTGTAAATAATGCATGGTACTTGTGAGTCAAATCTTTAGGTGAAGATGTTACACCTTTGTGCTTAGTCTATTTTAAATATTCTTGGTATGATGAGTTAGGAGAATTGTTTAAAAAGGTCGTGCCTATATAAAGTGTAGTTTGATTAATCGAGAACGAGTAATGATTTAAGTGTGGGGTGTTGATGATAGACTATAATTACATATTTTAGTTACCTATTACACTCTAATTTACTGCACTTTAATTGATTTTGAGCTTTAATCGCTAGTGTTTTGCACTAATTGTGTGTTTTATATCTCGTACGAGTGATCTGAGCTATGTAGATGTTATGGAATGAATTAAAGTGATTTGTATCTTTGAAGTCTGAGTAAAAGCCCAAGGAATTAAGCCGGTATCGTGTTCAGGGGTCAAATTTGATAGTTAAGAGAAGACTCGAGTAAGCATATTGCAAACTGTCTAGTAAAATAGACAAATGTCTTTGCTCCAAACTCCATTTGGGCTATATAATATATGGTTGGAAAACTAACTCAAAAGGCTACAACTTTCAGTTTTACGTTTTTCCAAATTCCAAACGGAACAAGGTGAAAAATGCGGTCGAAACCGAGATCGCGGACCTGGACGCGGACTGAGGCAGTGCACTGCGAAAATACCGTGCCCGGACCGCGACCGTACAGACCTGAAAAATTATCCTTTTTTGCGTAGGAGAAGGTATAATTGTTTGGGCCCTACCCTACTTGGTATATATACATGAAAAAATGGTATTTTGAGGAGGTTGGACAGATTTGGACACAGATTCGACCTAAGGAGGCAGAGACACAATAGGAGCAAGGCGGGGAATACTTCTACGAGTTTTTCCTTCCTCTTCCTATTTTTCATTGTTGGTTATGACTTTTAGTATTGTAGTTTTACATACTATTATGAATAGCTAATTTGTTATCTAGGGTTTTGATGGGATCTTTTGTAGGATAAATTCTTGTTATGTTTTTATATAATTGAGTCGTTGGATTTCTCTACTTGTTCAACTACGTTTATATTGTGGCTGGTTGAAGAGCTCTCAATCGACTGTGCCTATTTAGTGTGCATTACTCGGGAGAGAGTGCATATTTACGTAGCTGTTGAACAACATCATTCCTGACGTATATGAGGGATCAATAACGAAGGGTATAAAGGTGGGATTAGGGATAACAAAATCGTGGGTGCGATCTAAGTGAGCTGTAATTAAACCCAGCTAGCGTAATTCGGGATAATATGCCTAGTAAATTGTGGTAGTTACTCGGGAGAGAATTACAACACGCAAGGCGCTCATGATCGGTAGAGGCGAAATTATAGAAGATATAGCGGGAAGGATTCCGATAATTGGGGAAATCATAACTCTAGACCTCCTTAATATTTTCTCCAACCCGTAGTATATTTAGTGTTAATTTACTATTTTGATTTGTTAGTTAGTTAGTTAAACAAGAATCTTAATATATATAAGTTAGGAATTTGTTCAAGCTTGTATTCTTGGTGATAATAAACAACTGTAACTAAGCCTTAGTTCTCTGTGGGATTCGACTCCGGACTTGTAAATCGGATTATATTTGCAACGACTGCTTAATCCTTTTTATAAGGCAATGTTGGGCGTGATCAAATCTGCCGAGAAATTTCACATTTGCGAACCAATTTCCGCTTATGCGGACTCGTGGGTGCGATCCAGCCTTCGCTCCTGCGAACAGGCCCAAACTCAGCAGCCATCGCCTCTCCGATCATTTCTCCGCTTCTGCGGTCGCGTTTCTACGCCCAACTGGCACACCTACGGACTTTCTCCCAGATCATGACTCCGCTTCTGCACCAACGATCACGTTTCTGTGCGCATACGGGTGCACTTCCCACTCCGCTTCTGTGGTATTTCCACAACCTAGACTTCCACCTAGATGCGCCAATTCCTTCGCTTCAGCGGCCATTGCACTAGCGAAAAACCAATCACAGGTGCGCAACACTAGAACCAGCTCCCCTTCACCAAAATCAACAAGAAACAAAACTTGTTCGTACCTCGTCTGAAACTCATCTGGACAACTCGGGACCCCGTCCAAATACACCAACAAGTCCTATAACATAACACAAACCTACTCGAGGCCTCAAACACTGATAACAATATCGAAACGATGAATCGCACCTCCATTTGAACTCAAATGAACTTTGAACTTTCAATTTTCAAAACTCGCGCAGAAATATATCATACAACCCGGAATGAACCCAAATTTTGCACAAATCCCAAAATGACATAACGAAGCTATTCAAATTCCCAGAACCACAATCTGAACCCGATATCATCAAAGTCAACTTCCGGTCAAGCTTATGAACTTTCTGAACCTTCAAATTTCCAACTTTCGCCGATTAGCGTCGAATAATTGTAGAATTATCAAAATATAAATCCGGGCAATCATCATCCAATAAAGGAACCATCAAAACTCCGCTCCAGGGTCAAATTCACAAGAGTCAAACTTAATCAACTCTTCCACTTAAAGCTTCAAACATGATATTCATTCTTCCAAATCACTTCTAGATCACCTGAAAAATCAAGACCGACGATTCACACAAGTCATAATATATCATACAAATCTACTCAAGACTTCAAATAGCAGGAAGGAACACAAACGCTCAAAACGATCGGTCAGATCGTTACAACAGATGGTGTCAACTAATTCTGATTGCTTCTTTATACCGTTGGTTTGTTGTTGCCTAAAACTTATTTTTAGGTGGCCACTTTCCAAGTTCGAACAATTGCTTTAATATAAAAAGGTGTCCAAGTTCTAAATAAAAGGCCGAAAACTTGTCTATTTATGTAAATCAGCTCCCAGTTAAGAGAGGCTGGTCAATGTCTTTTCCTAATGGGCTTTTCAGCTTCCTTCAATTCAATGAGCAACTACAGGTACTTGATGTCTATAATTTTTGGGACTTGGGTAGCCTCTTTGGGATGATTTAGATCGTGGGCCAATTGTTTGAGGATTATGATACTTGTAATTGTAAAGGAACAAGGATTAATCTACCTAAATGCTCCTTTCATAGCGTGTAATGGGAATATCAAAATAATTTTTATGAAGATATTATAATTACTTTGAACTAAACCAAAAAGAAAAAGGTATAACATGAAGAAACAATAATTGAGGGAGCATTGTAGTAATTGATTACTGAGCACAAAGACAATCTTAAAGCCAATTATCAAGGGGGAACGGCACGTGCATTGTTAAGCATCCACGTGATGACCTTACACGTGCAACCACGTTAGCTTTGTTGACGCACGTGTGAGAAGCAACTAAGAAAAAAGAGACGACTCTTATTATATTTATTAAGTATTATATTACTAAGAGTTCGTGAGAAACGGAAGACCTAAGCCCACAAACAATGGGTTTGCCTCAAATATCCAGCTATCTAAGCAGAGTCTAGCTTGTCTTAAAAATGAGCATTTTGCTTTAAAAACAAATATTCCTCTAGTCCTATTTATTGGATATTATGATAAAACTGTTTAATAATATTAATTATGAAAGTTATTCGACTAACTTACCTTCAATCTCAGCACAACCATTTTTCTCTAGTTTGATAAGATTGGTATGACATTTTAGAAATTGTATATATCATTAATTGGAGCAGGGATAAATTAAAATACAAAATTAATTTCTTCTACTTCATAAAGCGACATTTACTTGGACCAATAGGTTTGGTTATTTCATGACCAAAACCAACCGTCGTGAAGGTGCCTATCGTAGAACTAGGCAAGCCATTACTCAACCATTTCAACAGTTAAAAAAGCTTTGAAGATTATACGGAAGCAGCTAATATTTAACAAAACCTTTTAAAAACATAAATAAATTCGCAATGCGATACAAAGCTCTCCCAAAATCGGGGTGTCACAAAATACATGAGCATCTAAGTATCACAAGACTGAAATATATTGTCCAACATAGTTGAAACTAGAAACAATGAATAGAAAAGATAGAGAAGAAAAAAAACAAGGGTTGCGAACGTCGGGTAGCTACCTCGAAGTCTCCAAAGATCAGCTGCACAAGGTACCAACACCCGCTATGTCCGGGAACACCTGGATCTGCACACGAAGTGCAGGGTGTAGCGTGAGTAGAACCAGCTCAGTAAGTAACATTACTGAATAAAAGGATTGAAGATAGTGACGAGATACACAATTTCATTTCCAGTAGTTTCAACAAGGAAGAATAGACATGCTTTCAAATCCTGCAATTTAAGTCAAATCAGTTTATACAAGCCAAGTTCAAGTAAAAACCGGATATTATATCTACCAGAAGTTTATACAGTGGAATATGGCAGCAAATACTGCTTCTCAGGGCAATAGTCACTCAGAGTTCCTCAATAGCTCATCACTCGGCACTCAACCCTCAACACTCGCACTCAATAGGTACCGACGCCCACTAGGGGTGTACAGACACCGGAGGGGCTCCTACGGCCTAAGATCTATAATCCGCACGGGAAACTCACGTGTTGCACGGACAACTCACGTGCGATAGTATAATATCTGGATCCGCACAGATAACTCACGTGCTGCACGGAAAACTCACGTGCTATAGTATATGTCAAGATGCAAAATCCAATAAAGGTTGTGAAGGCGCCGGACACCGCTGTCAGGCAAGCCAACCTTAAATACTTAATTTATTTCCCATTATAACATTTTTGAAACCATGATTTTTCTTCAATTTAATAGAAAAAGATGAGTTTTTAGAATAAATAATGATATTTTAACTATGTCATCAATGAATAATCCATAATCATCCCAGAACCTGGTGTCACAAGTGCATGAGCATCAACTAGAAAAAACAAATAGAATACAACATCTGTCCGGAATACAAATTTGGACAGGAAAGAAAATTGTAAATACTTTGAAGGAGACTCTGCAGGTTGGAATCGTAACTCCCAAGCCTTTCAAATAACTCGAACCGATTCTCAATACTTCAACACTAGTAAATAAATGTGTAAATCGATGAATATATACTCTAATACTCTTTATAATCCAATTTACAACAAATTCCAATTCCGTTCTAAAAGTCGATAAGAAATCACCCTCGGGTGCACATGCCCGAATTACGAAATTTTTTGAAGGTAAACTTTACCCATAACCCCACGAACTCAAATATATGATTTATTCCATATTCCATGTCCAATTTCGTGTCAAAATCCAAAAAAACTAATTTTTAGGTCTTCTGCCAAAAACTCACAATTTCTACTAATTTCCTTGTTCCAACACATGTATAATTTACACATTTAACTCACAAATGGAAAGATATCTCTTACCTAGTGACGGTAACGAAGAAGCTCATCAAAAATCTCCCTAATCTGGTCTACCATGAAGATTTGAGATAAAATGAGCCAAAACCCGTTTTTAAAACAACTCACTGCCCAGCACCGCCCTTCTTCGCGAACGCGGCAATCCCTTCACGTTCGTGAAGATCAGCCAACCCAAGCCTAGAAAACCTTGTCCGCGTTCGCGTTCCTCACTATGCGTTCGCGAAGCTTTCCTCCCTCACTGCTTCACGTTCGCATATTCAGCCTCGCATTCGCGCAGGCTAATTGACCTCAGGCCTAGTCCTCATTTCCTTCTATGCATTCGCGACTACCCACTCGCGTTCACGTAGGTTCCTCAAGCTCTTCACCGCGTTCTCTCCCTTCGCGTTCGCGAAGGCCAATATCAACAGCCCCACAAATTCCTCTTCGCGAACGCGGGACTTCCTTCGCGTTCGCGAAGAAGGACACCAGACACCAGCAACAACAAATCCCAAACAGCTCCAAATGATCCAAAACCACCCCTGAAACACACTTTAGGCCCCCGGGACCCCGTCCAATGACACAAACCAGTCCCATAACATAACACGGACCTGCTCGAGGCCTCAAATCACATCAAAATCATGAATCGCACCCAAATTCAAGCTTAATGAACTTTAGAACTTTAAAATTCTATATTCAATGCCGAAACATATCAAATCACGTCCGATTGACCTCAAATTTTGCACACAAGTCATATTCAACATTACAGACCTACTCTAATTTATGGAATCGGAATCCGACCCCAATATCAAAAAGTCCACCTCCGGTCGAACCTCTCAAAACCTTTAAAGTTCTAACTTTCGCTAAATGGCTCTAAAATGACCTACGGACCTCCAAATCCACTTTCGGACGCGATCCCAATACCAGAATCACCATACGAAGCTATACCCAGACTCAGATTTCCAAACCAACATCGATAACATTAAAATACATTTCAACCCATCTTATGAAATTTTCCCAAAAATGCTAACTTCCACAATAGGTGCCGAAACGCTCCCGTGTCATCCAAAACCCAATCCGAACATACACCCAAGTCCAAAATCATCATACGAACCTGTTGGAATTTTTAGATCCCGATTCCGAGGTCGTTTACTAAAAATCGACCCTTGGTCAGATTCCTCCAACTTTAAGTTTCTGAAATGAGAATTATCTTTCCAAATCTACTACGAACTTCACGAATTTCAATTTCGGCCATGCTTACAAGTCATAATACCTGAAGTGAAGCTGCTCATGGTCTCAAACTGCTGAACGACGCGCTAGAGCTCAAAACGACCGGTCGGGTTGTTATAGTATAATATCTGGATCCGCACGGACAACTCGCGTGTTATAGTATCAGTATCTCACAAACAGGCCCTCAGCCTCACTCATTCATCAACCTCTCTAGTATCACGGGCTCTGAGTAATCATGGAAAATCAGCCCAAAACAGAAATGATGTAATGTATCAACAAGGAATTACAAAGACTGGGGTATAATATGCAAGTAAGACTACGACTGAGTACAAGTAGCAATTAGTAGGAAGATCCAATAGGTATCACAGTCTTTGTGGGTCTCTACAGTACCAGCACATAACTTAAACACGATTTACAATCAAATTTCTATAGCACATGGAGAACATATAGCTAACAACAAGTTATTCAACTTTACAATTCCACGGAATGGACCAAGTCACAACTCCCACATTGCATGCCGACATGCTCGTCACCTAGCATGTGCGCCACCTCCAAAACAATCACATAACACATAATACGGGGTTTCATACCCTCATAACCAGATTTAGTCCTGTTACTTACCTCAATCCAAACCAAACTCTACTCCAATACGCCCTTGCCTCACAACTCGGCTTTCCGAATGACTCGAATCTATCCACAAGCATACAATACAATCGATACATGCTAAAGGAATCAATTCCAAAAGAAAAATACGAAATTGTGAATCAAAATTCGAAGTAGGCTTCAAGCCGGCCCCCGGGACCGCATCTCGAAATCCAACAAAAGTCATAAAACCCGAAAGCCCATTCGACCATGAGTCTAACCATATCAAATTTGTCAAAATCCGACATCAAATCACCACTCAAATCCCTAAAATCAACTCTCCAAATCCCTAGCCTCAAACCCCCAAATTACACCTCAAAAACATATCAACTAGGTGGAAAATCAGCGAGGAAACATAATTATTGAAGAAAGATGAACACAAGGAACTTACCTCAAGAATCCTCTTGAAAATCCTCTCAAAAATCCCAAAAATCCGAGCTCAAAATGTTAGAAATGGTGAAAATATAGGAAACTTCGCTTATATAAGTTCTGCCCAGGCTTTTCGCACATTCCTCCACTCCTGCGAGCCTTGGACCGCATCTACGCATCCGCATCTGCGGAACTGACCATCGCACCTACGCACAGGTTTCATCTGCGCCCATCGCCCCGCTTCTGCGACCACACAGGTGCGGGAGATTATTCGCACCTCAAACGACGACGAAACTTATCAAACCGCGTCCGATTGACCTCATATTTTGCACACAAGTCACAAATGCCACTATGGACATACTCCAACTTTCGGAATCAGAATCCGACCCCGATATTAAAAAGTCCAGCCCCTGGTCAAACTTTCCAAAATTTCAACTTTCGCCATTTCAAGTCTAATTCTACAACGGACCTCCAAATCACAATCTGGACACGCTCCTAAGTCCAAAATCACTCAACGGAGCTAACAGAACTATCAAGACTCGAATACAGTTTATACATAAGTCAACATCCGGTTAACTTTTCCAACTTAAACTTTCAATTGCGAGACTAAGTGTCTCAATTCATTCCAAAATTCTTCCGGGCCTGAACCAACTACCCCGATAAGTCATAAAACAACAGTAAAGCACAAAATGAGCAGAAAATAGGAGAACGGGGCTACAACTCTCGAAGCGACCGGCAAGATCGTTACAGGTTAAAATGATAATTTGATAATATATTTTAGGAAACTCTTAATCTCCATTCAACGCTCAAAATCACCATAAAACAAAAATTGTTTTTCAATAAAAATTCCAACCATATACATCAGGAGAAGATATTTGGTCATGAAATTTCTTCCCACTTAATTAGAGTTTTCAAGTTAGACCTTGACAATAGGAAATTCCTGTTAGAATGTGCTTTTCAATATATGCGACTCATGTTATACAAATTAAAATTAATTGGACCAGTAAAATTTTAATACTACATTAAAAATAATTTAAAAAAGATTAGCGCTTTGGCCTTTTGAATGAACAATCGAAGATGTAGCATCTTTATGTTAAAAGTTACTCACATGATAGCTGACAATATCCCTATCCTTTCTCACGTGGTTAGTCGGACCCCACACGAGCCCTAAAGGCCCCCACACATCAATGGTCTATGATCTAACTTATACTGCTTCATACTTCCTCCGGTCCAAAATAAGTGATTTTTCGCAATTTTTATGCGAATTAGGAAATCCACCTTTTAACATTAATTAGCAATAAAATTGATCATATTAATCTTTACTATCCCACATAAATACTCATAACACATACTTCAACACTATTTACTCTAAAGGTAATGTAAAAATAAAATAATTAATTCATTCTCGAAATCTTAAAAAATTACTTATTTAGGACCAAAAGAAAAATGCTAGAAAATCACTTATTTTGGATCGGACGGAGTAATTTTTAGAAAAAACAAAAGAAAACAAACAAAAAAAGTAAAAAATGAAAGCTGGGAGAAAAAGGTGGGCGAATGATTGGTTCTTAATGTAAACTAACTTTATCCATTTTTAACTGCTAATCACCTTGGGATTTGTAATATTATCCCGCCCAATAACAATTCTTATTAGAAATCTCCATTTCCTAATTTAAAAAAAAAAAAAGGAAACGAAAGAAAGAAGAAAAGCAAAAAGATTATGCTACAGGAATTGCACTAATTGAGTGATGCATCTTTTGAGGATTTTACTGCTTTCGACTCGTTTTTATGTATATTAATTGAAAATTTTAATGTATTAACAGAATACTTTACAACAATTGTTGCAAAAAGTACTATGCAGTAATTTTTTTTTTGGCACGAATTGACTTTATATATTTGAACTACTTCTGATTCAATTTTCTAATCAACGGGCCAATGCTTACTTGAACGAGTTGAGCAAATACAATATATGTCTTTATAAATTGTTAATAAAAACTTTATCATAGATCAATAGTACACAGTTTTACTTTATAATTAACCATGATAAACTAATATAAATATTATACGCGAGTAGATTAAAATAAATTTTCTGGTACGAGATTTATTTTTCTTCTTTTTTCTAGTGTATGAGAATTTTCAATCATATAAAATGCAGTGTTCGTGCTTGTAAAAATTATCCAATAATCGAAGATATAAAAATGGACCTTAAATTTTGTGCAAATTGCCGAATTTAGTGATGAGATTGGAGTTTTTATCCAAAATGTAAATGAAGATAAAAAAAAAATGAAACTTCCTATGTGGATATAATCATGAGCGAGCATTTTGAACAGGGTTGAGCTGTAATGTTCGTGCTTAAACGTGGGTTAAGGAATATATTAACATGTGGTTAGGGAGGTAAGAAAGTACTAATAATGGAGTTAAAAAATTGTGAAAATAGCAGTACCCAGGAAACAGCTAACTTAAAATAATTATTTCAAAAAAAATCAGGGGGCAAAGCGCAATTCCCGAGGAATTAAAAAAAATGGAGTAATAAAAACGTAGAAAGATTTTTTCTTTTTAAAAAAAAAAAAAAAAAGAACAAAAGAGCAGGGGAATCCGGCTGTAAAATTGGACACTAATGGTGGAGTCACGGCGACAAAACCTGCTAGATCGATTCTTAAGGGAAAAGGGGTTGTATCATTTAATTATCTTTCTTAATCCACCTATTTTTAACTTCATTAATTTCCCTCTTTTGCTTTATGTAGTTAATAATTACGGTACGTACACTAATTATCTTTACTTGTACAAAAAAGAACCTTAGATAAATACATTCAGATTCTGCAATTAATTATTCGCACAGCACATGACAGCCGTGACATCCATTTTTGGCACCTTTAGGAGCCGTTTGGTGCGAGGTATAAGAAATTATATTGCTGGTATAAATATTTTGTATCATCTTAATACATTGCTTGGTTAGTCAACTTGGTATAAGTTATCCCGCGATTAAAGATAACTTATACCTTGTACAGAGTGAAGTAATTAGTGTCCGGATAACTTATAACTTTTTCTTAGAAATTATGCAATTGTCATTTTTAATACAACATACAAAACAATGGATAAAAAAGAATATCATGATAACTAATCCCAACATAATTTATCTCAACATAAGCCGTATTCAAACCAAACAACCCCTTAGTATTCAATTTTTGACCTTTAAACAAGGTTTCAAACTCAAAAGTAATCCTTTACTTACCACTAAGAAAAAGTAGTTTTTGACATCATTACCACATCAAAACCTCATTATCATTGTGGTAAACATTCATATTTGCTCAAATTCAGAAACTAAAATAAGATGTGAATTATACACTATAAACTCAATTATTGTTCCCAAAGAAAAGTAAAATACAAGCGTGTTAAGGTAAAATGGGACAACTTTACAGAAGTAGCAAGGGACAGCATATTTTTTATTTATTTAAAAATAAACAGAATTGTATAAGGAGTAAGAGGTAAAGAGACTAAAAATTAAATTAAAAAAATGATAATTATGCAATTACAGATAAGACCCTTATTACAGTATGAAAAGCCCCCTGACTCGGACCCCTTACTTTCAGCTCTTCAGCACTTGTCTGTCCTCTTCACACTCAATTCCTTCATTCTCTCTTCCTTTTTCTCAGCTTCCTATTTAACTACTCTCAAAGGAACCGTTACTTTGCTTCTCTTAAGCGTCTTACTCTCTCTATTCTGAGACTCTCCTCACACTTTTTTCCTCCCAATGGAAGCATCGGATTTCTTCGTCAGCGGCTATTTCTCAAATGCCGGAGACGAACAGAATCCGAATAACAATAATAATAATTTCACTGTCGATGACCTGTTGGATTTCTCTAAGGAAGACGAAGTCATGACCGACGCTTTTTTTGACAGTTTTACCGGTAATTCTGCTGATTCCTCCACTGTTACCGTCGTCGACAGCTGTAATTCCTCTGTTTCCGGTGAAAATGGTCATTTCAATGGTAACCTAAGCTGCCGCAGCTTCACCGACGCTCCGTTCCCTACCAGCGAACTCTGGGTTCCGGTAATTACTCTCCTGTTTACACTTCTTTGGTGAAAAGAAATTGTTTCTTAATTTGGTCTCATTTTTTCCGCCAATTTTGCAATCAAATTATTACGTGGTAGTCATTAATTCGGTTCTCCGTTTGGATATACCATAATAATGTCTGAATATTTGTTGACAAATTAACCACGTGTCAAATTCAAAGAATTCATGCACCATTTACATAACATAGTCCAAATGCGTACAATTTGTTTTTACTCTAAGCAATAGTCTGTTCCTCGTTTGCGTTCTGGTTGATAATTATGAAAATTTAGTACAATAAACTAAGATATTTTTTTATTTTTTTGCTTTTCACAGTATGATGACTTGGCTGAGCTTGAATGGCTGTCCAATTTCGTGGAGGAATCATTCTCAAGTGACGATGTTCAAAACCTTCAGCTCATCCCTGTAACAAACATTAATAATTCCGCCGCAAACAACACCACCGACAGTTCCTCCTCCGCCGGAACTAACTCACTACCGGCTTTTCCAGCCGACACTTCTGTTCCCGGCAAAGCTCGCAGCAAGCGCTCACGCGCCGCCCCCTGCGACTGGTCCTCGCGCCTCCAGCTGCTCCTCTCCCCTACCACGTCATCATCTGAGAGCAACAACTCCGCTGCCAATAACAACACTTCAGCCACGGCCAAAGCTACCAAAGCGCCGTCGAAGAAGCGAGAGAGCATCGAAACGCCGGGACGCAAATGCCTGCACTGTGCTTCTGACAAAACACCGCAGTGGCGCACAGGACCTATGGGTCCAAAGACACTGTGCAATGCATGTGGAGTCAGGTACAAGTCCGGTAGGTTAGTGCCGGAGTATCGGCCGGCGTCGAGCCCGACGTTTGTGTCGGCGAAGCATTCCAATTCTCATCGGAAGGTTCTGGAACTTCGGAGGCAAAAGGAGTTCCAGAGACACCCAGCACATCATCATCAACATCAGTTGATTAGTCAAAACTCAATTTTCGGTGTATCAAACGGTGGTGATGATTTCTTGATTCATCATCATCAAACCTGTGGTCCTAATTTCAGGCACATCATCTAGTACGGTTCAGCTAGTGTAGGGGATAATTTTCCACTTTTAAAGTTTGAGTTAATTAACAACCATTTTCCTAATTATCTAGTCTTAGAAATTTGAATATCAGGAAAAATGGAGGGTCCTAGCAATCCCAGAGGAGCCCCGAAAAAAAGAATAGATTAAACGCAAATTAGACATTAGTCCTCTGTAACGTTTCTCCTAATTTTGGTATTAATTCATAGATTTTTTGAAGACTAGTATTGTTGAATTTTTTAATGTCATTATCATGTTAGCTTTATATTTGGTCACTAATTAATTCCATACTATCAAGTGGACGAAACATATCAGCATTATATTAGTTTACGGTTAAGTGATAAGTGATGAATTAATGCAAAAATGAGCGTTATTTTATCGTGACAGTGAAAAATGTAAATGAACAAACGTGTTATGTCGAAAATTCAATGTGTGACCCTTATATATCTTGCTTGCTTTGAATTTGGCAACTATACCAGCCCTAACTCATTGCATGAGGTTAACTTTGATACACTAATAATGTAACACAAAAGATAACTACAAATAACAATTATAAAAAGCGAAAGTAATAACTTAAAACTTTACGACGATGCTTGCTCTCGCTCTAAGCTCTCGTTATGCGCGGGATTCGAAGAACGGTCGGACCATAAAAATCTATTGTACGCAACTTTACTTATATTTCTGCTAAATATTATTTTCACGGTTTAAACTCGTGATCTCCTAACGACGTGACAGCAACTATTTGGAGAAAAGTGAAGGAATTTGATGTTATTCGCTTGTTGTGAAAGTAAAGAGATGAAAAATATCTGTTGGGGAATGATGCAAAATTGCAAATAATAGGGTGCATATTGCGTTTGTCAATGCTATGGGCCAAGGGTGATGGGTGGTGCCATAACTTGAGAACTTGAAAGGTGAGGAATTTGCACATGGAGGGCTCACGGACTCAACTATAACCTGGGTCCTTTCCTGTCTCTACTTTCATTACTATTTCAAAAGTTAGCAACTTGTTTTCTCAGTTTTGGAAAAGTAAAATATAAAAACACAATTTGGTAGTCGTTTACACTAAAAATCGGATAACATATTGTAAGTGGTTTTAAGGATACGCGGATAAATTTGATATAAAATGATAAATTGAGTTAGATTGAGCAAATAAAGATATAGTAAATTAAAACCACGTGAGCAGGATGAAAAAGAATTCCCCACAAAGGTTGTTTAATATATATTTTATATATTTAAAATCAGTATTTTACTTATATATACAGTGTAATTTTTCGTAATATTCCAGTGAAGGGTGGTCAGTTGACAACCCTTTGTAAAAGGTGGCTTCGCTCCTAATCGGGGCTCACAATGGCCAGTACTGATGAACATGAAAAAAATCTATGAATAACAGTGAAAATAATAGTGTATCGCTTTGAGATGCGTGATATAATGTCCTTAATGAATAGTTAGATCCCACTTTATATAGTAAGGAAATCATACTCTAGGTATAGTTCTGTAAAAGGTAAAACATCCGGTTCTCCATTGATACGAGTCGAGATCCATGCCGTGATATTCGGCGGTCGCGAATTACGGCCTTTTGTTGGTCGTGCTCGGCTGCCTGACACTCTACAAAGTCTTTTGGGTAGTGGACCGATCCCGTATTACGATCTTGATATTCTCGAGAACATGCGTCATGCCCCCAAACTTTATAACTCGATAAGACCCTTGCCTCAATTTAGGTGCCTCGTCATCATGTCTCGAGCTTTGTTTACCCTATCGGAAGCTTGGGTGCGCCCTAAGCCCGGGGTTACCCGTATACAGTAGTGTATCTTTTCAAGGGTAGTGCAATATAAATAATTATAAGTAGGTATTCGGGTTGAAATTGGAAAACAAAAGTATCTCAAGTTGAAAAAGAGTAATTGAAAGTTACAGATATATAGAATAAACTTCACTTGAAAAAGAAAAAAAAATTGTGAGTTAAAACCATTATTTCATTTAATATACTCAAATATATATTTCTTAACCTCTGATTAGAGTACTGGAATTTTATTGTATACAAAGGACTAGAGGTCTCTACTAAAAGGATTAACAATAGAAGGAAAAAGAAAAAGGCCGAAAATCCATTCTCAATTATTTCATTTTTCATCATTTTAGCCGTGTATCTATCCCACCAAAATTTATCTTTGACTTAAACTTTTAAGTAACATATATAGTTACTCATTTGACAAGTGAATACTTTAGTCTTACAATGCTCTAATTGAACACAACTATTGATACCTACATACTATTTTAAATTAATAAATATATTACTAAATTGATCTAAAATAACATGGCATTAATTAATTTGATTACTAATTTTAAGCAGAGGTACAACTACGTCCATAGATCAACGGTATTGACCCATAGCTTCTCTAATAAATATAAATTGATTAAATAAAGGAGTACATAGCATAGATTTCAGTGAGCATAGAGTACAAAATTTTGTTGGGGAGAAAAAATTGAAGAACAATCGTGCAGTGTACGAAGTAGCTGCATGGAATTGCGGTGAGAATCAATGTGGGAAAAGAACGAGGAATAGTTTTGAACCAGTAGAAAATTTTAAAGGAATAATAAATTGCTAATTTTATGATATGTAGTGGTAGTAATACTACGTAAAATAAATTTTGGGATACCCTAGGTCAAAGGACGAGATATAATTATTTATAATAATTCTACTACTTTAATATTTGGCCCATATTTAACTGTCTACCCGATCCTAGACATTTGCACTTCCACAGGGTCCACTACGTTATCTCACCCCAATCTCCTTATTATTTGCTCCAACGTTCCAACTGTTTTAAGTGATACTACTATATACTCCTATTAGATATAGATATGCATGGCACTTCGATTTAGTAGAAGTGATATGATATATTTAAAAAGTATTTTAAAATATTATATATTCCGTTAGTAAATAAAAAGAAGCTAGGGAGTACAACTTTAATATACGCGGTGCAAAAATGTAGCTAGGTTGGAGGATCTATAAAGAAGCACAATTCTTCATTGCATTGTGTGATTAATTCCTTTTAGATGAAAATCGACACAAAATTTACAACTATTTGGAAAAGCCTAAACTACTAAATAAGGATATACGATCGAGCTTTAATATAAGTTGTAGACAATAAATTGCGTCAAGAAAATAAAATCAAGACCGAAAAATATTGCGACAATCGT
>ML298004.1:6048-18032 GCA_005239495.1 Nicotiana undulata | reverse complement strand
TAATTCTCTAACATATCCTCTAGGTAGAAGAAAAAATACATCTTTAGATTAGAATTTAGTAAGTAATCAAATGTTATTTCAAAACAACCATAATTTACACTCGGGAGTGGCAACTCATGCCCCCAACCCTCAACTCCAAACAACTAATAAAATTGCACATAGCAACCACGGGTGCATTTCATGTGACGTGTTTGCCATATGCCCAAAAATAACAAGTGCACACCATCGTGACTTGTTCGAGATAAATCCATAAACGCCCTAATTGATTTTAAAACTAAAATACTCCTCCAAATAGAAAACATAAGGAATAATCGAACATCGCCACAAATGGGCGTTATAAAACCGTCATGACCATAGTCTCGACTACGTAATCTACACTCAGGCGCGACAACTCATGTCCCCGTCTTAAAAACTTCAAATTATAATAAAATCACATGTCGTAATTACGGGTGCATTTCATGTGGCGTAATTGTAACATGTACAAAAGCATCACAAGTGCACGTTCTCATGACTTGTTTTTTTCAAGATAAATTCATACTTATCAAAAGCGGCTAAATTTCAAAAAGTTTAAATATGCAATGGGCTAAAACACGTGAATAATCAGATAATTTAGGCCAAATAATAATAGTTAAGCAACCGTGCTAGAACCACGGAATTCGGGAACGCCTAACACCTTCTCCCGAGTTAACAGAATTCCTTACTCGGATTTCTGGTCGCAGACAAATCAAAACAGAGTCAAATCTTCCTCGATTTTTTTGGGATTTTCAAAACAAACGGTGTCCCGGAGCATCGTCAAAAATCTGGGTGGCGACTCTGAAATAATAAATAAATCCCAAAATCGAATAATGTCACTTTAAGTGGAAAAGCTCCTTTATTACCCTTTTATTAATTCCGGGGGTAGTGGAAAAAAGGAGGTGTGACAGCTCTGGCGACTCTGCTGGGGATCGAACCCAGAATCTCTGGTTCAGGGTTCAAGAATTCGATCTTGTATAACTGTTATATTTTGGCTTTCATTATCTGATTTTACGTGTTTAAACCGGATGTACTAGTTGCCGCATTTACCGCTTTGATGTTATTTGAATTGCGTATAAAACTGTGCCGAAACCCTTTTTCTCTCTGAGTCTTCTAAATCATATGGGAAGTGTGCACCTCGTGTGACTTCTTTTCTGTTAGAGTCATCCAAATTTTAGAATATGGTACGGACAAGTTGCAAAGCCGGTGAAGCTTCTGTATTCCCGGTACGCTGCCCCGACCTCGGCTCGAGCTGTCTGCTCGGGTAAGCCTTGTCTAGAACAAAACCCCAGGGTATAAACCTAGTATGACATAGCCTCATGCCAGATCTCTAGTAGGAACGTTTATTTGCATCATGTGCATTTGACTTAGGGGACTCAACACATGCGTTGGGTCCGTCTAGGACAGGTGAACCCAAAATGAAAGACTATCATGGTGCATCCTACTTGCTATGTGTACAACATTTTGTTACGGTTTGTTTGTTGACCGGCTATAAAAAAATGAAATGAAAATGAAATAAACAAAAAAAGGGGAAGAAAAGAAAAGAGATGACAGAAAAACCAAGAGAGGAATATAATAGGAGATTGAGCCGATTTTTTTAAAAGAAAAAAACCGATAAAGTGAGTCGGTGCATATTTTTCAAAATTGTGTCGAGATTTCCTGAACCGCATTGTTTGATTCTCACCGGATGTGAGATACGTAGGCAACCCTCATCGGGTCCAACCTTATTTTCAAAACCAGCACAGAAAACACGGTCGTAAAATTAGGTGGTGATGTTCTTGCCTAAAATAGCCAGTTGTCCCAACGGAACGCCGAAAGGCTGTTTTTGCAAAATAGTCACTTATAGACTTTTCAAAAAATTCGGCCCAATTAGCGAGCACAACCCTAAAAGCTTCCTACCCGAAGTATTGAGGGGCCGTATTCGCAAAGACGGTCCATTTCTTTTTTTAATTACAAAACTTTTGCAAAAGATGACACCTTTTCCTCAATCAAAACCTTGTTTGATTTTGTTTTTCTTAATCAGAACATTCAAACAAATGTGCAGGATGAATATAGTAGAAAACACTCCTTTTAGGGTTGTCGAGGAAATTCCCGTGGGACTTCATATGTGGTGGAGCGACTTGGGGGAAGTTAGTACAAAATCTGCCGTAAAATCTTTGGCGGACTCACTGGCCTTCTAAAAATCAAGCCTAGGTTGGATATCGTCGAAGCTTTAGTGTCATTTTGGGACCCTGCCCATAATGTGTTCCACTTTTCAGACTTTGAGTTAAAGCCCACGCTAGAGGAAATAGCGGGGTATGCTGGTCTCAGTGACAATCTTAGAAGTCGGTATCCGGTGGAACCCAAGGCGGTGACTCCACACAAGTTCTTGGATCTTTTGAACCTTAGTCGTGACACCCAAGACTCACACCTGGTTGAAGGGTTCTGCACTTTCTATTTTCTGTACAAACGGTATGGAGACCCTCGAGGATCTGAAGCTGAAAATACCGGTCTGACTCACCACAAGAACCAGGCTAAATGGGAAGCTCGCAGAGGGTTGGCTTTTGTGGTAGCATTCCTGGGCACTTTAATCTGCCCCCGAGCTGACGGACTGATAGACATCGGACTGGTAGAGATGGCAGATTTCATGACAAAAAAGAACAATGGCACTCTTATACCAATGATCTTAGCCAAAATTTACCAGGCCCTAACAATTTGCCAGTCAGAGGGAAAGTTCTTTGAAGGGTGCAACCTGCTCCTACAGATTTGGATGATCGAGCACCTCTGTCACCGCCAAGGATACATGAACTATGGTTTAACCGGTCTGAATTGTATTGAAGAACACAGTACTCGGGTAGAAGGCTGCCAATTTCCTGAGGGCACAGAATCTTGGCACTCATATCTGAGTTCATTGACCGCTGACCAAATTGAGTGGATTTTCGGATGGCTCCCTGTCGGCGAGGTTATCAATATGTCCGCTAAAGTGTGCTATCTTTTGTTAATGGGTCTGCGGAGTATCCAGCCATACGCCCCACATCGGGTCCTGCGGCAATTGGGTAGACAACAAGGCATTCCACATGATGAGGACTTAAGCCAACAAGCCATTGAGTTGTGTCCGAGAGCCGTATTTTCGGAAAGCAGGGTCCGTCAGATTTGGAACCAGTGCAGATTCTTAGAACTTCAGACTCGAGTGAGAAACTTATCTCAAGGGGAGGTAGAGCCAGATTATATTTCGTGGTATGGTAGAAGAGGTCGAGAGCACCAAGAACTAGAGCGACCTGCGAAAAGACCTCACGTACAACATTTTTGCGGAGCAAACACAAGAACATTAGGGTTGGCTAGAAAAGGAAAATAACTATCGGGCCACAATAAGTAAACTGGAGGCCCAGATCCGAGAACTCAAATTTGAAAACACTTTACAAACTGCCGCGGCCGAAGGCGAAAGAGACAGGTTGAACAAAGAAAATGAAGCCCTCAGAGCTCAAATTCAAAAAATGAGGATAGCCATTGAAAACCCCGAAAGAAGTAGAGCCGACGAAAGACTTGTCACCAGTCTCAGGCAAAAGTTGCGTAGCTATGGCAACAATTTGGATAAAGTCGAGGAAGATTTGACCCGAGCTCGAGTAAAGTTGGCAAAGAATGCCGAACAAAGGGCAGAATTCATGCAAAAATTGAAGAGAAAGCACGACCAAGAAGTTCTGGGTTTGAAAGAAATAATGGCCACCTTTGAAAACGAGATGGACGAACAAGCACAAAGGTTTAAGGCAGAAAGAGAACAGTGTTATGACATGATAGCCCAGTTGGAAGAGGAATTGCGACAGTGGCAAAAACAGACTCACAAAGACGCCCAGGCCATAGAGGAAAGATCTCAGCAGATCGGGCGTCTACTTCAGGAGAGAGGTATTATCAGACAAAGGGTCCGGGAGTTAGCCGATTACATTGTCACCAAATGTCAAGAATGCGAAGACATGACTCTGACCAACTTCTTCTCAGCGGTTATGATCTTCGTCCACAAGATAATGGATGACCTCTACCGCCTCCAACAAGATATAGCACGCAGGCCCGTGGTAAGGCCGAACGATGCCCCACGGGTGCCTGAAGCAATGGAAGCGCTGATGTACTTTTTATATTTCTCGAGTCTGTATTTTATTTTTCTGTTGTAGTCCTGTCCAAGTCCACTGTAGTTTTTACATTTCCAAGAAAGTGTGTCTTAAGTCTTTTATAGTTTTTAAAAGTTTCAAAATGTACTGAAGTTTCCCCTGAAATTGAAAGTATTTTATCCAATGAATGAAAAGTTTTGGAAAATGTTTATTTCTTTCCTTCAGTTTTGTCCTTTGAACTACGTGATGATCTGATTCACGCGGCACCGTGGTACGTAGGCAATCCATATAGGATTCGATCATAATATTAAGAAACGAAAGTGAGAGATAAATAAAAGAGCAAGAAAATAATATATCATAATACAATGAATGAAAAAAGGGGTGATAGAGAATTGCAAAAGGATGAAAATAGGACAAAAATGAGGGAGAGTTCAAATCCGAGAAAATAAAGTCGGGATGAGACACACAACTGTTGCAAAACATATAGAAAGCATCTAATTGCCTAGGTGCATTGCATACCCCTAACATGCGATTCCCTATGTGATAAAATGTTTCGCCCTAACGTTTTGTTGATTCATTCTTAAAAGGTATTTTTCTAGGGTGGTTGGTTTTTGCGGTAACCTGGCTCCCCATCCCTACTTCACTAGATCAAAGGGAAGCATAGAAATGACATTCGAAAGCCACTCATCAATCGTCAATTCTTCTGTGGAGGACCCGAATCCGGTCATCCCAACGCCTGAGTCAGCCACAGCTGAAGAGAATAGGATCCTGCGTTGCCGCATGCTAGAAATGTGGGATGCATGGTCCAATGGCAGAGAACCGCCCAGTTCCATCCCGGGTTTCCCTGAGATAATCCCCAGGAAGGCCGGAACTTCTAACATCCCTATAAGTTACCCAGCCACATCGCTCGGATACCCAACTATGTCGGCTCACTTTTCCGGAAGACCTTCTGAGGTTCGCTCCCAGATCTTGTTCTCCGGTGCATCATCAAACATCTTCACTGCACCACCGAGCTCCACCAACTATCACCGGACCCAGCTTTGAGCCGCCGGTGTTTACATTCCAAACGCCATCATTTCTGGGCGCCACTCATGTCACTCCTGATTCATACCCCCAACATCCTCAGTATGAAGTTACTTTGGGACGAGATAAGAAAAGCCCCGAGCACGAAGAAATGGCTAGAAAAATGAAGAGTATCGAGCAGAGCCTCAAGAACATACAGGGGCTAAGCGGTCAGAAAAGCGTCTCCTATGCCGATTTGTGCATGTTCCCGCACGTCCATTTGCCTCTCGGGTTTAAAACCCCCAAGTTCAAAAAATATGACGGACATAGGGACCCCATAGCTCATCTAAAGAGGTATTGCAACCAACTCCGAGGAGCAGGTGGGAAGGAGGAACTTCTCATGGCATATATCGGGTAGAGTCTAACAGGGATTGCATCAGAATGGTACATGGACCAGGATATATCTCGCTGGCACGTGTGGGATGACCTAGCCCAGGACTTTGTTCGACAATTCCAATACAACGTGGATATCGCTCCCGATAGAAACTCTCTATAAAACCTCAAAAAGAAGTCCTCAGAAAGTTTCAGGGAGTACGCTATTAAGTGGCGCGAGCAGGCGTATAAAGTCAAACCTCCGATGGATGAGGTCGAAATGGTCAGTGTGTTTCTGCAAGCACAAGAAGCAGATTACTTTCAAAATATGATGTCCGCCATGGGAAAACCCTTTGCAGAAGCAATCAAAATCGGGGAAATGGTTGAGAACGTCTTAAAGACCGGTCGTATCCTGAGCCAATCGGCCATAAGAGCAACCTCCCAGGCCATCCAGAACGAATCCGGGAGTGCAACCAACAGAAAGAAGAAAGAGGAAGGGGTCATGATGGTTTCCGATGTCAGGGGTTCTCGGCAATACTCAGGTCCATTCCCCAGAACTTCCCAACACTACTATCCTCACCAAAACGCAGCTTATGCTACGTCCCTTTTTCCCTATGCGGTGATGAACGCTCAACCGCATCTCAGGCCGCAACAACAATACAACCAGAACAGAGCTCCACCCCCAAGAAATAACCATCCTCCCCCAGCTCCATATAATCCACGCCCTCCTCAAAATAACTACCCATACAATGCTTACCGTTAACCACCAAGGAGAATTAACTTTACTCATATCGGTGAATCATACTCAAGCCTCTTCCCAAAGTTGGTTCAAATGGGGCTTTTGCAGCCCGTACCTCCGAACAGGCAAAATCCACAATCGCCATCATACAAGCGGGGTACCAACTGTGCCTATCATTCCGTAGTATAAGGGCATGACACGGAGGAGTGTTGGACCCTCAAACGAGCCGTGGAAAACCTTATAGAACAAAAGAAAGTGGTGTTAAGGGACGAAGAAGCTCCTAATGTGACGAACAATCCATTGCCGACCCACAATAATGGGCCCATTATCTGCATGATTTGCGAGGACCAAGATTTTGATCCAGCTTTATAGTCTATCATTGCCATCGCAGATGCAGAGAAAAAGCCTAAGGCGGCACCCAAGCCAGCTAAGGAAATGAAGAAGAGTAATCCCGTCCCTCAAGCCACGGGGAAAGCTGAAGCCAAGATAAAGATAGGATCTTTTAAAGACGTCGTTCTTTACGTCCCCAGGGCACCCAAGAAGGAACAAGGTATGTTGAGCCCGCCCAGAAGGCTACAATTCAACAGAGCCATGACAAACGACCTGACAATGTATGTACCAAAGGGGACGCACGTGGCGCGGGGGAAAATAATTTCACCAAGGCTGAATGAGCCCGTGGTTATTAGCCCTGCGCCGCAAGCTCCCGTAAAAAATACTACTGCCGTCCCTTGGAACTACAACAAGACGGTAGTAACATACAAAGGGAAAGAGATCACAGGGGAAGAAATTGAAGCAAAATCCTCTGAAAAATACCTCAATCTAAAAGAGCTGGCCAAAAATAAGCATAAACGCTTCCCTCTTAAAAGACCTATCACCGCCGAAGAGGCTGAAGAGTTCTTTAAGAAGATGAACATGACTGAATACACCACAATTTAGGAACTCAGGAAAACTCCTAATCAAGTATCACTCTTATCTTTGTTGATGGGCTCAAGCGAGCATCAGAAAATACTTTTGAAAACGCTGAACGAAGCGTATGTACCGGCAGAGACCTCGGTTGAACAATTGGAAAAAATGGTCGAGCGTTTATTTGCAGTAAACAAAATTTCTTTTAGCCGGGATGATCTACCTCCCGAGGGAGCCGCTCACAACAAAGCCTTACACTTAACGGTTAAAATTGAAGGATATTATGTGAAGAGAGTTATGCTTGATGGAGGTTCCGGGGTAGATATTTTCCCTTTATCCACACTACAAGGAATGGGAATCAGCACTGAGAGAATCAGGCCGAATAATGTCTGTGTCCGTGCCTTCGATGGAATCAAAAGGGACACAATCGGCAAAATAGACATAGTTATGACGATCGGCCCTGTGGACTTCACTGTAACCTTCCAAATCCTAGATATGGATACCTCATACAATTTCTTGCAAGGAAGACCGTGGATTCATGCTGCTGGAGCAGTACCCTCTACTCTCCATCAAATTGTCAAATTCGAATGTGAAAACCAGGAGATAGTGGTTCACGGGGAGGACGAGCAGTCAATCTACAGAAACCCCTCGGTCCCCTGTCTTGAAGCCAGAGAGGGGAGTGAGCACGTTGTCTATCAAGCGTTTGAAATTGTGTTTGCCGACCAGCATGAAGAAGGTGCTCCAAGCCCACAACCCTGCCTATAAAATGCATCAATCATGGTCGCTACCGACATTATTAGACATGGATACAGACCCGGAAAGGGGCTCGAGGTGTCCTTGTAAGGTATCACTGAACCAATCTCTCTACCTGTCGCTGAAAAATTCTTCGGCATAGGCTTCCAAGTCTCAGAAGCCAATGTGGAATGGGCCAACACTCGAAAGAAAGATGGTTGGGACTTGCCTCAGCCAGTTCCCCACATTAATGAAACTTTCATTGAACCACAATATGTCAAAGAAGAAGAATAGGCCTTTACGGCTGAAGAAATCGAGGGAATCTGCGAGGCCATGAAACAGATGTTGTATGAAACTAACATGGTCCAGTTGGGAGAAGGCTCAAGCACCGCTGAGGTGCAATACATGGTCCCAAATGCCAAGTTGCAGAATTGGAAGGCTACTCCCATCCCCGTCAGGCGGGAGACTCGGTAGTTCAGTTTTGCCATCTTTCCTGCACTATGAGTTATTTCAGGGTGTAACTCAAGTGTTTTTAATTTACTGCCTTTTTGAATTCCAATGCAAATCCTCCTATGCTCAAATTCAATGAAATGAAAATCAAAATTTCATAGTCTACTATTCCTTCTAATTTTTGCTTATTTTTCTTATTTTTTCAGTCCTAATAATGCGGCTTTAAATAACATGACATGCTTGCGGACTTCATGCTCTGATGTTAATACGCTGTCTAACCTCGAAATAATAAGGCAAGAACCGGAATATGATGAAGAAGAAGCTTTTAGGGAAATAAATCGAGAATTAGAACAATTCGAGAATAAGCCTAAGCCGAATTTAAACGAAACAGAACCCGTCAACTTGGGTAGTGCAGAAAAGGTTCGAGAAACCATGATAAGCATCCACATGATGAAAGAACTAAGGACGCTTTGATTCAACTTCTACTTGAGTTCAAAGACGTGTTTTCTTGGTCCTACGATGACATGCCCGGACTAAGTGTAGACTTGGTGGTACACAAATTGCCGACCTACCCCGGTCATCCACCCGTCCAACAAAAGAAAAGGAAATTTAAAACAGACATGAGTGACAAAATCAAAGAAGAGGTCACTAAACAATTAAAAGCGGGAGTGATCCGGGTGGTCCAATACACTACCTGGCTGGCCAATGTGGTTCCAGTACCTAAAAAGGACGGAAAAGTCAGAGTATGTGTCGATTACCGAGATTTGAATAAAGCAAGCCCTAAAGATAACTTTCCACTACCAAACATACATATCTTGGTTGAAAATTGTGCCAAGCATGAGGTACAGTCATTCGTGGATTGTTATGCTGGATACCACCAGGTACTGATGGATAAAGAAGATGCAGAAAAATGGCTTTCACTACACCCTGGGGCACCTATTGTTACCGAGTCATGCCGTTCGGCCTAAAGAACGCCGGGGCAACATACATGAGGGCCATGACCGCCATTTTCCACGACATGATGCATCAGGAGATTGAGGTATACGTGGATGATGTGATTATTAAATCTAGGACGCAAGATGACCATGTCCACCATTTGAGGAAATTCTTCGAACGCCTGCGTAAGTATGATCTGAAACTGAACCCGGCCAAGTGTGCCTTCGGAGTTCTGTCTGGGAAATTACTAGGGTTTATAGTCAGCCGACGGGGCATCGAGTTTGACCCGACAAAGATAAAATCTATTCGGGATCTCCCACCACCAAGAACCAAGAAGGAGGTCATGAGCCTGTTGGGTAGGTTGAATTACATCAGCAGGTTCATCGCTCAGTTAACGTACACTTGTGAGCCTATATTCAAGCTGTTGAATAAAGATGCAGCCATCAAAATGGACGGACGAATGCCAAAATGCTTTCGACAAAATCAAAGAATATTTGTCGAACCCCCCAATGCTAGTCCCACCAGAACCAGTAAGGCCTCTGTTCTTATATCTAACGGTGTTGGAAAATTCCTTCGGGTGTGTTCTCGGGCAACATGACGCAACCGGGAAGAAAGAACATGCCATATATTACTTGAGCAAGAAGTTCACAAGCTACGAAGCCAAGTATACGTTGTTGGAAAGAACGTGCTGCGCTCTAACTTGGGTCGCTCAGAAACTCCGGCATTATTTATTGGATTATACCACCTACCTCATCACTAGGTTGGACCCGTAAAAGTACATATTCCAAAAGCCAATTCCCACGGGGATATTAGCTAAGTGGCAGATTTTGCTCACCGAATTCGACATAGTCTACGTCACTCGTACGGCTATGAAGGCCCAGGATTTGGCAGATCACTTGGTGGAAAATCCTGTCGATGACGACTACCAACCCCTAAGTACATACTTCCCAGACGAGGAGGTAAATTCAGTCGAGATAACTTCTGAGGACGCCAACACTTGGAAAATGTTCTTTGATGGAGCTGTAAATGCAAAAGGTGTTGGGATCGGGGCAATCCTGATTTGAACCNTGGATGTAGAAGATTTGTTGATCATGGGAGATTCGGATTTGATCATCAAGCAGGCTCAAGGAGAGTGGGAAACTCGGGATGTTAAGATCCTTCCATACAGACAACATGTGGAAGATCTTAGCAAATGATTCAAAGCTATCGAGTTCAGATATATATCTCGATGCCACAACGAGTTAGCTGATGCACTAGCTACTCTAGTGACAATGCTACCATATCCGGGTAATGTTCACATCGAACCGTTTGAAATTCAAATCAAGGAAAGGAATGGTTATTGCAACACGGTCGAAGTAGAGCCCGATGTCCAACCATGGTATCACGATATCAAAAGATTCTTGAAAACAAAAGAATATCCAGAGCAGGCCAATGGGGACCAAAAGAGAACCATCCGGAGACTCGCCAGTAGTTTCTTCCTAAGTGGGGAAGTACTGTATAAGAGGACTTCCGACCTGAATCTATTAAGATGCGTAGACGCCAAAGAGGCCGGAAAGATTATGAACGAGGTGCATTCAGGAGTATGCGGTCCCCCACATGAATGGTTATGTCCTCGCAAAGAAAATCTTGCGGGCCGGGTATTATTGGATGACCATGGAGAAAGATTGTTTTAGCTTTGTCCGGAAATTCCATAAGTGTCAAATACACGGCGATTTGATCCATGCACCACCATCAGAATTGCATCCTATGTCAGCACCTTGGCCATTCGTTTCCTGGGGAATGGATGTCATCGGGACGATCGAGCCAAGGGCCTCAAACGGGCACAAATTTATTTTGGTTGCTATCGACTATTTCACAAAATGGGTTGAGGCAGTCACATTCAAAGTTGTCACCAAGAAAGCAGTGGTGGATTTTGTGCACTCTAATATCATCTGTCGTTTTGGTATCCCAATGACTATCATTACCGATAATGCCGCGAATCTAAACAGTAACTTGATGAGGGAGGTATGTGAATAGTTCCAAATCACACACTGCAATTCCACCCCTTACCGGCCCAAAGCCAATAGCGTCGTTGAAGCAGCAAACAAAAATACCAAGAAAATCCTCAGGAAAATGATTCAAACTTCCAGGCAATGGCACGAGAAACTGCCTTTTGCATTACTGGGATATTGCACGACAGTGCGCACGTCGGTTGGAGCTACTCCTTATCTATTGGTTTATGGCACTGAAGCCGTAATACCCGCAGAAGTGGAAATTCCCTCCCTTCGGATTATTGTCGAAGCAGAAATTGAGGATGATGAATGGGTCAAAACCCGATTGGAGCAATTAACTCTAATTGACGAGAAAAGGATGGCCGCAATTTGCCACGGGCAGTTGTACCAACAAAGAATGGCCCGCGCCTACAACAAGAAAGTGCGGCCTAGGAACTTTGAAATAGGGCAACTTGTATTAAGACATATCCTCCCACACCACGAAGAGGCTAAAGGAAAATTCGCCCCGAATTGGAGAGGTCTGTACATCATAAGGAAATTGCTTCCTAAAGGAGCATTGTATTTGGGAGACATCGAAGGAAATGACCCCGAAACGGTTGTCAATGCAGATGCAGTCAAAAGGTATTATGTTTGACCTCTTCATGATGACAACACGGTTGATCGAAATGATGAAGGCTTCTCATTCATGCTACCCCAAACACTACCATTTTGTAAACCCTTTGAGCCGGTTACTCTTCTTTGACTAACCTCCTTGGAACTTAAAAAAAA
>ML298003.1:0-68669 GCA_005239495.1 Nicotiana undulata | reverse complement strand
GATCGCAACCCACCTTCTGCGATCGCAGAGAAGGAAACCAGATAGCAGATTTTCTGGTTTTTCCAACTTAGCTCCCGGGGGTCCGAAACACACCCGAGCCTCTCATGACCCCGTCCAAAAGCACCGGCAAGTCTGTATTCATGATACGGACTCGCTCGAACTTTTGGAACATGAAAAACAACAACGGAACTCGAAATCAAACCCCAAAACCAAATTAATCAAACTTAAGAACTTTGAAATTCTAGAATTCAGTTCAATGCGCCGAACCGGCCTAAACCACTCGGAATGACTTCAAATTTTGCAGATAAGTTATAAATGACACAACGGAACTATTCCCGGTCTCGGAATTTCATTCGGACCTCGGGAACATAAAATCACCTCTCAAGCCAAAATTTCAAATTCTATAGAAACCCCACAAGTTCATCAACTTCCTTTTTTCCTCATTTGGATCCGAAACCAATCAAATCAAGCCCGTTTTACACCAAATTCCACAGATAGGACAAATAACATATAATAAACCTGTTCCGGGCTCCGAGCCCGGTAACACGACTTTCACATAATTGCTCATTTTCACAATCCTTTTATTTCCTAAAAATAATTTTTTTTTAAAATTCATTTCTCGGGCTTGGGACCTCGGAATTCGATTCCTGGCATACGCCCAAGTCCCATATTTTTCTACGGACTCTCCGGGACCGTCACATCACGGATCCGAGTCCGTTTACCAAGAATGTTGACCAAAGTCAACTTTATTCAATTATTCAATTCAAAAATCCCATTTTTTATCAAATTTTCAATATAAAGACTTCCCGGCTACACGTCCGGGATGCGCACGCATATCGGGTGAGATCAACGGAGGCTTTCGGAGCCTCGGAACACAAATATAGCTAAAATTACTTAGGATGACCGTTTGGGTCATCACAGTTATGAAGTAGATTCATTTTGGAAGTTGTTCAATTGCTGAGAACACTTGATTAAGTATTTGTGATAAGTTGTTTCAGTGGAGGGGTGATTTTATTAAGTTATATACTCGTATGAGATTGGTTATAGTTGAGTCCCTTGCCGGGCGGTATTATTTTGGGTTGTTATCCCCTTGCTGGGTGGTTATGAATTGTACTTCCTACTATTGATTTCCTTACGAAGTTGTTGTTTGATGTTGATTGGGTGAGGAAGGGTGTAAAGCACGAAGGGTGATGCCGTGTATTCATTTCATTCATTGTACTGTGAGGAAGAGAGTAAAAGCACGAAGGGTGATGCCGTGCCATGATTTTACATTTGAAAGCACGAAGGAACATGATGTGCCCTTTTATTTATTTATTGCATTGTGAGGAAGAGAGTAAAAGCACGAAGGGTGATGCCGTGCCATGATTTTACATTTGAAAGTACGAAGGAACATGTCGTGCCCTTTTATTTATTTATTGCATTGTGAGGACGAGAGTAAAAGCACGAAGGGTGATGTCGTGTACTTGATTTGGTGAGGATGAGAGTAAAGCACGAAGGGTGATGTCGTGTACATATTTGTTTGTGTTGTCACTTCCTGTTGACTTTTACTCTTCTATACTGCATCCTTGCTTAGTGATTCATTACTGTTTATCTCATGTTTTCCCCATTATTTGTCCCCTGTCTTGCCGTACTTAACTGTTTATTTCTTGTTACTTTCCTGTTATATATTGTAGAACTGTACAGGTAATTTGTTATTGGCGTGTCTAGCCTCGTCACTACTTCGCCGAGGTTAGGCTCGGCACTTGCTACACCTGCACTTCTTTATGTTGTGCAGATTACGGATCCGGACCCAGTGGACACTAATAGAGGGAGTATCCTTCAGTCCACACAGGCGACACCGAGGTAGTTCCGCAGGCGTTCGTGGGCCTTGGCGTCACTTTTTTATCTTTTCCTCTCTGTCTTATTTGTATTTCCAGACAGTTGTACTTGTTCATTTCATACTCTTGTTGTATAGATCTTAGATTGTCCGTGAGATTTGTGACACCAGTTCTGGGGGATTATGTATGAAAATTTCGTATCGTTTATTATATTAAGTTGATAACTTCGTAGCTTCCGCATTCTTAGTTAATCGTTCATGTTTTTTGTTACCTTTTGATGTCATAAATAAAGAGAATAGTGAATTTTACCCAAAATGTTGGCTTGTCTAGTGGGTACAACGTTAGACGCCAGCACGGCCTGAAGGTGGGATTTGGGGTCGTGACAAAATTAATTTAAAAATAATTAAATTTTATTTAATAATATTACAATAATTAATTGATTAAAAATTTCCGAATAAGAGGATACAAGCATAAAAATATACCAAATTTCAAGAATAAAATATTTTTACTTATTAAATACTATTAAAAGAATAATAATTAAGACATTAATTTAATTATTAAGCTAATAAAATTATTATATGATAATACAATAATATTAAATAATAAATAATACAATAACTATAAGAAAAAACAAAAGGAATAAGTATTTGTGTACAAATAATGTGATGAATAAGACATATTTAACTTTTAGATAAAAATAAAGTGATAGTAAGAAGTCTGTTAAAATAATATGATTTATTGTGCTCAAACAAGACAGATCACAACATGATATGTTTAGTATTGTTTAATATTGACAGCAAAACGAAATGCAAGACAAAAATCAAGGGGTTAGGTTGCTACAAATATAAAAAAATAGGTTATGCACTACAAGATTTGAACAATAATTTCATATCCCACTTCATAATTAATATCTAATGCTATATAATTTTATCTGAGAGGTTTATATTTTAAGGTTATTTGCACATTATTCAAATAACATATATCACAATTTAACATGATTTGTGTCCGCGTATCGCACGGGTACTAATACTAGTATATTTATAGTAAAAACTTATACTCTGCATCTATTGAAGGATCAGAAGTAGCATTCACTAATTTGTAACTGTATTCATCTAAATCTAAATGCCTCCGTTGTTGAGATACTTGTCATTTTCGTTCACTATTAAGTATTCTCTAATGAATGACCATTTTATATAATTTACATTACAGATGATTTGAATTGTAGAATTATTAATTGTAACTTCTACACTTATGTATTGCTGGTAACGTAAAAAAATTGTCTTGCATGAGATGCTTTAGTTTTAAAGGGTACAACCGTCCATCAACAGTAAAAGGATCGTTTCGTCTTTTACATTTCAGTTTGGTTGTTCATGCTTTTAGTATATATATGATATGGAATACAGATAAATAGAGCCAATTGCCAGTTATTATGACCATTGGACCTTTGGTTCCATCACTACATTCGTCAGTTGATGAGATATGAGAAGAAAATGATGGGATTAATCTCTACAAGCCACAGAGTGAAACTAGCATGAATTGGTTAAACACAAAAGATAGTTCATCTGTCGTCTATGTATCATTTGGCAGTAGTTGGAGGAATTAGCATGGGGTCTAGCACAAAGCAATTGTCATTTTTTGTGGGTGGTGAGAGATTCTGAAGAATCTAAAAAACGGTTCAGTCCCCAACTGGAGGTACTATCTATCACATAGAGCTATATCATATTTCATGACTCATGGATGGAATTCGACATTGTGTTTGGGTTTGGGTGGATCAGAAGACGAACACCAAGTTTATGGCAGATGTGTGGAAAGTTAAGAGAATCGCCACAAGTGAAGAAATTGAAACTTGTTGTAAAAGAAGTCATAGAAAGAAGAACAATGCTACTCAGTGGAAGGAATCAACACTAAAAGCAGTCATGGAAGGACTTTGTTTCAATGGTTTCTTGCATCTAACCTATTTTATTTTATACTTTCAATTGCTACTTTCTAGCAATAGATCGCAATGCTATCAAAGCTTATCTTATAGTATATGTTATGTCATTCAAGATTAATAATTCCCTAAGCTTGGGATTCTAAAATAAGGGCTTGTCTGTTCTTTGTAGTACATCAATCCTTGTGAGGGTTTCACTTAGTTTCAGCAAATTTTTTAATTCCAGGACAAATTCGTTCTCATCAAAAGAACTAGCAGGTTGATGAATAAATCCTTGTGAGGGTTTCACTTAGTTCCAACGATTCCAGGACAAATTCTTCTGTTTGTGTATCATCAAAAGAAGTAGCAGGTTGATAGAGACGATCGCCTTCTAAAAACCGAAACCATTTGTTTGTCCCAAAAGACCAATGCTTCAAAGTTGTTAGTAGTTGGAATCCACAGTCATGACTAGTATATTGACTCTACTTTTAGAACGTTTGGGAATGAATGGAGTATCAAGTGTACTCGGAAATGGAAACAATATATAGGGAATGGTCAAGCAGCTGTTTCATTTTTATTTATCCATGGCGATTCATTTGCGTTTCCTTTTTCCTTTATTAATATTAATATTAATATTCATTTTGTTACAAACTTCTAAGTTCTAACGGAAGGTAGTTGTCAAGATAGTTCCAGGTAAACGTCTACCTTTATCTTATGAAATTGAATGTGTTTACAATTTGATCAGGAAGAAAGGAATGGGACCGCAAGAAGAGAAAATGGAATGGTAGTGTTCTTTAAAAATCAAACAAGAAAAGGAAAATAAGAAGAATAAAGTAGATGGATATGCAGTAGTATCCAGTTTTTCTTATATAACCTTTTGTTTTCCCCTCGTAAAGCAAAACATACTTGGTTCACACCATGTTCAAATACTATAGATTAAACAAAGATGTTTCACACATATTATATATATATAGTGGAGTTCAAACTTACTGAGAACAGGAGACAACATGGGAGAGCCAAGATTTAATGGTAACCCCATTCCCTTCACCCTGCAAATCTGTCTTATTTGGTTAACCACAATATAAAGCTTTCAAGGAATCACACGAATAGAAGTTTCTGTGCAATCAATTTTGAGTGGAACAGAATCTTCCGCTGATACCCTCAATTGGCCTTCATTTTTGTCCGCGTATTTGCACTTTGTATGCACACTTATAACCTGCACCGAAGATGTGTTGAATTATGTAAGGAAGAGAATCAGTAGTAGCAGCATAGACCAACACATATTTGCATTCATTTTGCAACTATTCCTTGCAATGGCAAACCAATATTGTAAAGTATTTTTATTGGCTCGTCAAACGTAGTTGATATTGTGCCAAGGAAGATGATAGGGAGAGAAGAAAGTCAAGAAGAACGTGAAAAAGTTGACAAGATATCTGGTTTACAAATTTAACTTGGCCACCACCTGAATATATTTTCAGCACCATTGACACCTAACAACATGACGCTAGAATGACTATGACACATTTGGTTACCTTGGTAAAATTTGAACTCTTTTTTTTTCTAACCGTGGTGTCCAGGCCAACTTGCTTGCACCTCGACTACAACAACAACAACAACAAACCCAGTTTGATTCCAACAGGTGGGGTCTGGGGAGGGTAGTATGTACGCAGACCTTACCCCTACCTAATGCAGGTAGAGAGCTTGCACCTCGACTAATTTTATGGAATATCTGCTACCTCCCACCAGCAACAAAACCAGCTAACTTTGTCCATCAAGGCTTGTACAACAACAACAACAACAACTCAATATAATCCCAGAAGTGGGGTCTAGGGAGGGTAGTGTGTACGCAGACCTTACCCCTACCCTAGGGTAGAGAGACTGTTTCCAATAGACCCTCGGCATTCTTCCCTCCAAGGACTCCCCACCTTGCCCTTGGGGTGACTCGAACTCACAACCCTTTTGGTTGGAAGCGGAGGGTGCTTACCATCAGAGCAACCCACCTTGTCGGGGCTTGTACAGATAGTAAGAAATCACCTAGTATTTTGCCTCTGTTAGAATTTGAACCTCAGATTTCATAATTCTTAACCCACTTCATTAATCACTAGGCCACACCCTTAGGTGCTGCTAAAATTAAAACTCTTTGATAGGGCAACACTTAAAAATGTAGGGGTTTCTAAATCCATCGATAAGTTCTTCAATAACAGTTACATCAAACTTATAATTACATCGCATGAGTGTGCTTTTGCTCTGTTTTATCATCTGAGCGGCTATCAACTCACTTCCCCTATAAATTGTTAACCAAGTCAGTTATTGTTTTTCGTAGATATTTGACATAATCAATTGAGTGTGAATCTGTGTGTTGCGCACATGCCTGCGTGTGTGTGAGAGAGAGAGAGTGAGTCTTAGCAATCCTACGCTTCTAACACATTATGTAGTCACAAACCCGAGTTTCGTAAAATTGTCAAGAACTCTGACCTCTTTTTCCTCTTAGTTCAAGGCTCTTTTTCATAATATAAACAAATGTTCAATTTCTAGGAAATATAATGAATAGGCAACAGAACCATTACCAAGGAAGCTTAAAAGTATCTTTCAACCATCCTTGTTTTGAGCAGTTAGCAACAATTTTATTCATCCGCACAATGATCTCAGAAAACGTTGGCCGTACAAAAGCTTGTGGATCCCAACATTCTTCAATCAACCTAGAAATAAGATACATTGAGCAGAAGTCAAGAGGAAACACAAGTATCGGACTGACTGCACACCAAATCTAATAAGCCTAATACCAATAGAGCACTGCAAGAAACCATCTCTCTCTGCTTAAGGGGCATGGAGGTACTGCACTGGTCTGAGAGTATGTAGGGATTGAAATTCCCATAAGCCAATGTTAATTATCCAAAAGCTTATTCTGGTACTCTTTAAAGTTAAGCATATTAAAGAGAAATTAACGAGTTCATGTACACAACAAAGTCACAGTTATTTAATCTTTTCATAGATGGACATCAAAAGATGAGCGTCTCACCTAAATGCTCAAGATCTGGGAAGGTCTGACAGGAAGAGTACAAGAAATTGTAGGAAAAGGCATGAGCTCAACAACATGCTAGTTGCACTTGCACCGGGGTAGAGTTTGTACTAAATCACCGAGCCAAGAAAAAATCAATGGCTGAATATAACGACCTAACCGGTCGTTTTGAGTTCTAGTATTTCGTTTCGTGATTTGTGACTTCCATAGGTCCATTTAATGTTTTATGACTTGCGAGTATGGGTAATTTTGGTCCAAAGAGGTTTGGGAGTGATTTGGAAAACATAGATCCTAATGGAAGCTTTAAGTTAAGAGACTTGACCAAGGTTTGACTTTTGGGTAAACAGACTTGGAATTGAGTTTTGATGGTTCCGATAGGTTTGTATGATGATTTTGGACTTGTACATATGTTTGGATTTGATTTTGGAGATTCCTAGAAGAATTCTACATTATTTGTCGAAAGTTGGCAATTTGAAGGACTTAAGAGTTCATAAGTTATTGAACTTCGATTGATGTTCCGAGAATTTGGATAGGTCTATATAGTTGAATTGAACTTGAGCACAAAGTTTGGAAGTAAGCCGAAGTGTCAAAGTGTGATTCGGACACTCTTTTGAAAGAATGAAGATTAAAGAATTTAAGAGCAATTCTATTCAGTTTGAGTTTCGATTCTTTGTTGTGATGTTCCGGTGGATGTTTTGAGCATTTGGACAAGTCCATATATGATATTTGGACGTGTAGGAATGATTGGATGAAGTCCTGAGGGGCTTGGGTAAGTTTCGTCGCATTTGGTGCAAGTTGTGGAAGAATTGAGTTGCTGAAACAGGGCTTTTCTGCAGTTCGCTTGACTTTAAAAGAGCATATCTCCCAATCTATAAAAGAACTTGGGATGAGGTTTTGATGAGATTGTATCCCTTTAAGTCTAGTTTCTTGTGGTTCAAGCCGTTCGTCATTCTTACATCTAAGCACAAAGTTATCATCATTTTACTGAAGGGTGGCAGAGTTGTTTTTGGTCAGCAGAGTGTTGCAGGTTGCAGCACTACCGCGACATGGGGGGCGCTGCGGCAGTGTATTTTTACCTCCAGATGGTTCTTCACAGTATAAATAGAGCTCATTTCGTGTTTTTGGCATTTTTCTCCAATTTTGGAGAATGGGAGCTCGGTTTTGAGGGGTTTTGACAAACTTCTTCGTCAACCACGATGGAGTAAGTGAATCTAATTCACTTTTATCATCAAGTTAAGGATCTACCATTAATTTTAACATGAAATTAAGGATTTGGGAGATATCAAATGAGAAATGGAAGAAAACCTAGAAATAGAGAATTGTTGATTTAAGCATGCTAATGACATCCAAATGGAATTTTGATTATAGATTTGGGTTACATGACTCATGGGCAGCCGGGATCCGATTCCACTTTTGGGTTTTGATGAAGAGGGTCCGGGTTGACTTTTGTTGACTTTTTCTAAATTCATTAAAGATTGGAGTCTTTTTTATTGGGATTGATTCCTAAGGTACTATTTGACTTCCTTAAGTGTTGATTGACCAGATTTGAGACATTTGTAGGCTAATAACAAAGGAAAGTATTTGTTGGAGAGTTGAAGTTGTATTAGATGGAGGTAAGTATCTTGCTTAATCTTAGCTTGAGGGAATATTTTTTTAAATAAATCTATATGCTGGAACTGGAAGGTGACGTATATGCGAGGTGACAAGCTATATGCAGATACCGAAGTAATATCATGTTCTGAGTGGATTTTTGGCTTCTTTATCCCTTGTTTGGTTGTGTGTTCTACTTGCTTTAATTAATTGAATGACTACGTGAACACAATGAATCATGCTAGAGACAATGTTTAGGTTAATGATACCTTATTTGAGCATGATGTGCTATCCTTAAGATTGTTGATATACTTGATTTAGCCGTAGACAGACTTATTATTATGAACACACATCTACACCTAAATATTCTTGGGATATGCCTTAAATTATTGTATGACTACTTGAACCTTATTATCTTGGTTAGAGACCATGTCTAGGCATTTGATGCTTTATTCAGAGTTGATGGTTATTGAATGACGAATTACATGTTGAAGTTGTAGTCATACGTTATACACATCCATATACCATACTTAGGGATCATCTCATGAGTACTTGCATACATCTCCTTGCACACATCCCCGCATTGTTATTTATCATGTCCTAGTACATTTTATTGATTATCTCTGAGGCATATGCATACATCATTGGAAATGGAAATCTTAATACGCATTGATTTTAAGGCACATTGAAACATTATGAGTGGATTTATATTGAGATGAATATTGTGGCACGAGGTTTCTGTCGTGTGAATTGTTATGATATTGATATTGATATTGATATTGATGTGATTCGGTGGGTTCCCATGACAATGGGTTCCTGTATCGCCGCTTGGATATGGTATTGTTCCTCTGGAGTTAGTTAGTCAGGTGATTACCCATGTTACTTTGGGCCCTGTGAGAGTAAGCACTGGATTGATGCTTGGTATTGGACACATGGATCTTGTGTCAGGCCCACAGGAGATGTGCCGGGTGTGTGTGTTCATGCATAGTTTCATATCATACTCACGCATGCACATATGCTATTTGGTGCATTTAATACATGAATATGATTCATTGGCAGAGTTGGGTACATAGATTTTGTACCTGATGAGAGTGAAAAAAGGATATGAATGTACATGTTGAGACTTCATCATGCATAGACATTTTAGACTCACGTAGAAGCATAAGAATAAATGCTAATTGGTAATTGATATGGAATTGGATCTTTATCATGTATAAACATTCTATATTCATGTAGGAATATTCGAGCTAATGATACTTGGTGCATATCTTCTTTGTATGTAAATTTGGTGCATCTGTATGCTTTGACCCATTCAATTGGAAAAACATGCTTATTATCTCTTTCTTCGCTTGTGCACCTTTATTATTAATACATGTTGTTCCTTGGTTATTTCTTGATTGTCTTTTTGTTATTATGCGAGTATCTTTTGACTAAACTTTGCCACCACTTCGTTGAGACTAGTCTTGATACTTACTGAGTACATGGGGTCGGTTGTACTCATACTACACTTCTGCACCTTGCGTGTAGATTTTGGAGCTTAGCGGCTGCGGCGTTCAAGGATGAGCATTGAAGACATCAGCATTCCAGTTATTAGCTGTCATTTGTTTGTGGTAGCCTGAAATTCTGTATTTCTGTTTGTTTGTATTCAAACAGATGTTGTACCTCCTCATTCAGCGGTGGAAATCTAAATTTAGTGGCTCATGACTTGTTCTATCAATTTGTGGGGATAGTTGTGTTGATTTTCGCTATTTCACTATTTATTTGATGATTCCCAGTTCGAATTGTGATGTATGTTAGTTGGTTTACTCAACGGGTTAAGTTAGGTGCCATCACGACTTGGTGGGATTTTGGATCGTGACACTGAAGAAAATGAAACATACACATTCTTTTTAGAAAACCAAAGCAGCAGAAAGGAAATCTTTTCTGACGCCCTTCAAAAAGAATTCATGATACACTTCAATGGTTAGCGGTACAGAACAGAAGACCACGTTAAACTGGAATAATATGTTGCTAATATATAAGCGCAAATGAACTGCACAACATGTGATTATACCCCAAGTAATGATAACAAAAACAATAAATAGCTGGACTTACTCTCTAAGATCTGGAGGATATTTGGATTTCGATTTGAATGCTGGTCTTTGGCTTTCTAAGCACATCAGTCTAGCGGCCTCTTGAGGAGACTTGGTATGAAAAGGCGGTGTTCCCTCCATCATCTGAGCCAAACGAAGTAAAATAAAATTCTTGGTGAAATAGAATGTGAAGCAGCAGAAAGGAAATAACCATAAGCAGTATCACAGTTCCAGAAGGCTAATAGCCTGATATCAGGATAAATAGTGTGATGACCCAAAAGGTCATCTCGTGTAATTTTGACTAAATCTATGTTCCGAGGCCCTGAAAGCCTCCGTTTATCTCACCTCGATCAGCCCGGACGCGTAGCCGGGAAGCCTTTATGTGGAAAATTGATAAAAAGATGAATTTACAATAATTATTTGAATAAAGTTGACTTTGGTCAACATTTTTGGTAAACGGACCTGGACCCGTGATTTGACGGTCCCGGAGGGTCTGTAGGAAAATATGAGACTTAGGTGTATGCCCGGAATCGAATTCCGAGGTCCCAAGTCCGAGATATGATTTTTTAAAGAAAATTGTTTTCTGAAAAATATAAAGGTTTTTGAAAATGAAATTTGATGTGAAACCTGTGTTACTGGGCCCGTATTATGGTTCCGGAGCCCGGAACAGGTTCAATATGTGTTATATGAGTTATTTGTGAAATTTGGTAAGAAACGGACGTAGTTTGACGTGATTCGGACTAAAAATGGAGAATTTGAAAGTTATGAAGTTTTGAGAATTTTCTATAGATTTTGAGGTTTAATTTGATGTTTATGATGATATTTTAGTGGTTTAATTACTCGAATAAGTCCGTAGGATGTTTTTGAGGTTGTGTGTGTATTTGGTTTTGAGCCCCGAGGGCTCAGGTGAGTTTTGGGTAGGTGTCGGAGTGTTAAAGTGTTGAAAAATCTGATGTTTTTAGGTTGTTTCTGGTGTCTGAGGTTTAATACTATGCGATCTCATAAGTGTCTCCGCGATCGCATAGCATTGCGTGGGGGGGAGTCAATTACCTTATGCGATCGCACAAGGGGGTTGCGATCGCACAGGTGTTAGGCGAGCTGGGGGAGGGGGGGCTGGTAGGTGCTCTATGCGATCGCATAGGCAGTCCGCGATCGCAGGGGAGGGGCTTTCCAGCTTCTTCGCGATCGCATTCATTCTATCGCGATCGCAGAGTGTAAAGTCCAGCTTCTCCGCGATCGCATATCCTCGCCCAGTTATTTAAAAAGTCCCAAAACAGAATGTTAATACGGGATTTCACATTTTTCCACTACCTTCTTCTTCTCCACATCTCCTTGGGCGAATTTTGAAGAACTCCATCACCACAACCTTTTAGGTAGGTGATCTCTAACTCGTTTTCTTCCATTTTCATTAACAATTATTAGATTCTAGGCCTATAAATTATGAAATCAAAGGTAGAAATTGGGGTTTTGGGTAGAGTTAGGGCTTTTGATTATTTGGGGAATTGGACCTCGTTTTGAGGTCGGATTTCAAAACAAATTGTATATTCNAATTTTGGAATTTTTGGAAGAATGTTGGGAAATCTATAATTAGGCTTTGGAATTGAATTGTTGAGTAATTATTGATGTTATTGAGTCAATTGTGTCTAGATACGATTGTTTCGGAGTCGAGTTCGAGAGGAAAAGCGGTGCTAGAGGCTTGATTTGCATTCTTGGAGCCGAGGTAAGTGTTTGGCCTAACCTTAGCTTGAGGGAATAGGTATAGAGTCTTATTTGCTATGTGTTAATCCATGTCCAACGTATAGGTAAGGTGACGGGTACCTATATGTTGTGGTCGAGCATGCCCGTGAGTCGAACTTGATGATTTATATAGTGTTCTTTGATATTCTCTGTGTAATGAATTAATTGTCATTCTGGAAGTGATACATTGAGGGTGTTTCATGATGTAGATTGTTATTGATCATTCGTCCGGTTGAGGATCATTTGTTAAAAATTATACCTCTGAGTGAGATTGGTTATAGCTGAGTCTCTTGCCGGGACGGTAGAATACTTGTTGATTATTTCGGTACATTTGGGGTTTCTTATTGTTGCCTTACCTGTTAATTGTTGCTTTTACATATGTTATACACGAGGGGACATTCCGTGCCGAGCGATTGTGAGGTTATGCACGAGGGGACATTCCGTGCCGAGTGATTATTTATTTATTTATGCACGAGGAGACATTCCGTGCCGAGTGATTATTATTTATGCACGAGGGGACATTCCGTGCTGAGTGATTGTGAGGTTATGCACGAGGGGACATTCCATGCCAGTGATTATTATTTATGCACGAGAGGACATTCCGTGCCGAGTGATTGTGAGGTTATGCACGAGGGGACATTCCGTGCCATTTCTGTTTATTTACTTGTTCAGAGACGTTGATTCCTGTTGTTATTTATACATCTCAACTGTTGTCTTGTTGTGTTGTTTCAGTTAGTTGTTGCCCCTTTATCCCCAGCATGTTCTCCCCCGTTGTTGTATTTACTTGCTTATTTCCTGCCATTATTTCCTGTTGTATTATTGAATTGCACAGGTATTATTTGTTGTTGTGTTCTAGCCTCGTCACTACTTCGCCGAGGTTAGGCTCGGCACTTACTCAGTACATGGGGTCGGTTGTACTGATACTACAACTGCATGTTGTGCAGATTATAGCGCCGAACCCAGTGGACAGTGATTCAGGGAGTAGCCTTCAGTCCACGGCGACACTGAGGTAGTCCTGCAGGCGTCCGCAGGCCTTGGCGTCTCCTCTTATCCTTTTTCTCATCTTCTGTCTTATCCTGTAATTCCAAGACAGTTGTATTCACTTATTTCAGACCATTGTATTTAGTGAAATCTTAGACTGTTCGTGAGATTGTGATGTCGGTTTCTGGGGTTGTAATTGAGGAAATTTTTATGAGGTTTATCGTTAAAGTTCTTGAATTTATTAGTCTTCCGCATTCTTTAATTATAATTGCTCTAGTTATTGTTGTTAGTTCAATTGTAACCAAGTAAACTTAATTAAACGTTGGCTTGTCTAGCGGGTTCAACGTTAGACGCCATCACGGCCTGAAGGTGGGATATCGGGTCGTGACAAATAGAGGATAGAATTGTATTCTCAATAAATCAAGATCATCCAAGTATCAGTAAGCGTTGCACCTAAATGGGCCACTATTTCCAAATTAAGCTATAGCATGAATTGAAGTATCTGATAAAAGGAAATCGTACCTCGTAGAGTACAATGCCAAATGAATATATGTCCACATTCCGGTCAAATATTTCATCTTTATAAATCTCAGGTGCCACATAGGGACCTACAAGTGACAAACAAATGACGAGTAAAGTAATCAACAGAAACACAGCAGGCTCAATAAGGTGATTCTTTCATGCTAAACAATATGCCAAATTCATAACCAAAGTTTCTGATTTATCAAAACATACCATCAAACAAGAATGTTTTCTCCATATTTAGAAATATTATAATTTAATGTTTATATACTTGAAATTTGAAAAACTTACTTGAACGGTCAACAGCCTCCGGCTGCACCAACTTTGCTTTGTCAGGTAAAAATTTTGACAATCTAATCAAACCGAATCCTGCAACTTTCAGGAGACCTCCACTGTCCAGCAAAATATTTCTGGCACCTTACCAAAATTGCGAATATTAAAAACAATAGGAAATCCCAATGAGTACAGTGAAAATCGTCAGCTAACAGCCTTAGACAACTAAAGCATTTAGTTGACTTACTTTGGCTTTAGATTACAATGGATAATTGAGTCTGGTTTGCATTCATGAAGGTAGTTCATACCCCTGTAAATCGAATAATATGGCACAATATAGATACATTGAGATAAAATAAGTAACTGAAAAATCACAACTTGCCAAAGAGTAAATGAATTGCCAAAAGACTGATTCAAGCATGAGAGATCAATTCACTTTGTGTGACAAATGAAAGATTGACTTACCTAGCAACATCAAGAGCAAATCGTAGCCCTTTAGAAGGAGATAGACGTCCCTTCTTTTGCAGATAGCTACCTAGGTCACCCTGAAAAGTCACAAATAACGCATGTAATGCCAATTGTCATAATTGCAAGGCTAACATAAAAAGTGAGATCATTGGCATACAAAATTCATAAGCATCACGATCTCCACAACACGGAAATTGGAACTGTTGCCAACTCAAGCTAAAAATTTAGCCAATGTTGGGTGTGCATTATAATAAGGAATATTAACATAAATTGAATTGATAAAAGAGGTGAACAAGAAAAGTTGTTAGCTGATAGGTCAGTGATAAGAGATTGACAGAGCCTACCCTTGGATGATACTCAGAGACTAGCATCATTGGTATATTTTGTGTGACTGCTCCAACAAACTGAACAACATTTGGATGCCGTACTTTTTCTAGCAAAGTTAATTCATGTTTGAAAGCATTTCTGCAAGCGAACGTGGAAATAAGGCAAAGTTAGACATCCAATCCAAAAACAATTCATGGAACTATATTTTGTTCAATACTTATCAAAAGAGAAAAAATAATAAGCATCTGCTTGAGTGAAGCAAGGAACAACACGTTAAAACAGACTTTAAACAGCCGCAAGGCCTATATAAGAATGAAGACAGTCTGCAAGAAGAAAATATGACGTACTTTGCCTGAATATTGACTTCTGTGACTGTTGAAAGATTTAAATACTGAGGGAACATACAACATGGTGCATAAGATTTAAATAATTGAGAAATTAAAGCATAATGACACTAATGTTTCTCCTGAAAAACAGCGAAATTAAAAATGCCCGGCGTCCTGTTAATGTCTCCAAGTCTAATTGGAAACTTGTGGCGACAATAGCAACGAAGATTACCAAATTTTCATAATACATATAGTCGACAAGAAAAGGGAAGTAGTAACCCCTCAATCCCAATTTATGTGAGACACTTTCCGTTTTAGCTTGTCCCAAAATAAATGATACCTACTACATCCCGTATATTCGTACGTCAAGTTGCGACATAAGGTAATCGATGTGAGCTCGAAGGGTAAGAGTATCTTTGAGGATTATAAGTGTTTAGACCATGTTTGATAAGTGTTAAGTATATGTTGGAAGATGTTAGAAGTTAACTGAATCAAAAAGAATAAGTTTCGGCGAAATTTCCCGACTTATAGAGTCACTTCCAAATCGTACATTGGAGGTATGGGCCGATGTTATAACCCTTACTTTTGGGGTAATACTAGGAGTTGTTAAGATGCTAATAAGGTATTGAACATTTGATTAGCTTAATTGTAGTGATTTGATTAGCTTAATTAATGGGATCTTATTTGATTAGCTTAATAGGGATCTTATTTTATTTGATTGCAATTAGCATTATTGTCTTTAATTGTCTTTCCTAAATTAGAGATAGGACTGATTGTATAAATATACTAGTCCATAGGTTGTACCGATACTGAAATATACAAAGAAGCCTTTTCTTCTTCTCAAATTCAACACGGTATCAGAGTCATTGTTGCCTTTTTGAGGTGAGTTATCTCTCTCTGCAACGCTAGGGTTCCTTTGTATCAAAGAGGTCAAGTTTTTCTCCGGACACATTTCGAGCCTACCTTATCAGTTTCATCAATTTTGGAGCAGCAGAGGAACGGTTCCAACATATTAGACCAATTTTCTTCAGCCAGCTCTCCCCATTTTTCTTCTCTGAAGAGTAACCAGGTTCACTGCTCCTTGATTCTGCAGAAAATATTTTTTTTGCTTGAACTCTTATTTTTTCAAATTATGGGAGACTCAAAGGCAGTAGTTACCAATTCTGTAGACAATATTGCTTCAGATGGTATTTCACAAATTAGTGTTGTAAAATTGGAAAAGGTGGTACATATCTTGCTTGGTCAAGATCTTGTTTGCTTTTTATAAAGTCTAGAAAGCTGCTTGGTTATATCACTGAAGGAAAGAAAGCACCCGTTATGACTGATGCTAGTTATAGCCAATGGGATTCTGATAATTCCCTTGATATGACATGGTTGTTGAATACAATGCACCCAGGAATTTCTAAACAGTATTTATTGCTTGATACTGTTGAAAAGAATCTGAATTCAATTAATGCGCACTTACTTCGGCAAGGGAAATGATGCCCAAATTTTTTAAATTCGATATGAAATTCATGTAGCTAAGCAAGGTGATTTGGCTACCACTGATTACTATTCCGAGTAAGTGGGTTGTGGTAGGAGATTGACTATTATCAGGATCTCCAAGCAAAGTGTACTGATGATGCAGTTCTCTTTCAACAATTGGTTGAAAAGGAAATAGTCTATGATTTTCTGGCCGGTTTGAACTAAGAATATGATCATATCAGGGTCCAAGTTCTCGGTAAAGTTCATTTTCCTTCTCTAAAGGATGCATATGTTCAAGAGGAAGAGAGCCGACGAATGTCATGCTTTATCCAGTACCAATGGAGAAGTTCGGGTTAACTATGTCGCATGAGCAATCAAAGGCATTCACTTCTGATAAAGATTACATGCACTGTGATTATTGTCGAAAGTCAAGGCATACAAAGCAGACATGTTGGAAACTACATGGTAGACCAACTAGAGGTCGTGGAGGAAAACGTGTAGGTCCATCAAGGGGTCAGGCTAATATTGAAGAAAATATGGAGACATCCAAGGAAACTACTTTCGGAGAAGCATTGTCTTTGGATGAAGTTCGGCATCTTCGTCATCTCCTGAATAAACTTGACTCTTCTAATGTTGCTACTTCCAATCAGTATTGCCTTTAATGCTCACCTTAATTCTTCGTTTATTGATTTTGGTGCGAATAGACACATGACAGGCTCCCCTAAAGGCTTTCAAAACTACTCTCCTAGTCCCAATGGGTATTATGTCAGAATAGCCAATAGTTTCCCTAAGTCATATCTCTGGAACAGGTTCTGTTGTCCGTACACCTGATATTACATTATCATTTGTCCTCCATGTACTTGAGTTTCCCATTAACCTGTTATTTGTTAGCGTCATCACCAAAAACTTAAACTGTAGTGTCGAGTTGTTTCCTGATATTGTGTTTTTCACAATCTTCAAATAAGGAAGAGGATTGGAAGTGGTAGAGTGCATGATAACTTATATTGGATTGATGGAACTCGAGACTTTGTTCAAGCCTATTTTGGAGGAATAAAGATGTCAACCAAGAAGTGATATAGTGGCATATACGGATGGGGCACCCATCATTTTTTGCTTTAAAGAAGTTATATCCTAGTTGTTTTGTAGAACCGAGTTTGAATCTTTGTTTTGTGATGCTTGTGAATTTGCCAAGCATACTAGAAACTCTTATCCTTTGAGTATAATAAAAGTACAACACTTTTTTTCGACTATTCATTCTAATGTATGAGATCTCACTCAAACAGTTTCTTTGTCCGGTAGTCGATGATTTGTTACCTTCATTGATTGTTGCGCTAGGATGACTTGGGTGTATTTGTTAAAGGCCAAAAGTGAGTTTTCTCCTTTTTTCAGTGTTGTCATAAGCTGATTAGTACTGCATTTGAGGCTAAGATAAAAATTGTACGAACTGACAATGGCACATAATACATGGATAAAAAATTTGGTGTTTATTTGGAGTCTTATGGGATAATCCATCAAACCAATTGTCCTTATACTAGTGCACAAAATGGAGTTGCTGAAAGAAAAAATAGGCATTTGTTAGAAGTGACTAGATCTCTTATGTTTACTATGAATCTACCAAAACCTTACTGCCTATCTTCATCAATAGAATGCCACTTAAAGCCCTCGATTTCCAGAATCCTTTGCAAGCTTTAAAGGGTAAGAATGATTATATTGTTCCTCTAAAGGTATTTGGGTGTGTCTGCTTTGTTCATGCTAGAAACTCTGGGAAACTTGATCCTAGGGCTCTTAAGTGTGTCTTCATTCGGTATTCTCTAGAAAGGGTACAAATGCTATCATCCTCCCTCCAAGAGATCCTTCGTCAGCATAGATGTTATCTTTCGAGAACCTGACCCTATTTCAGTATTACATCATCACCTCTCCGGGGGGAGAGCTATAAGGAGGAAGATATGATTCCCAAGTTCCATTTTGAAACCATTGGCACTACCATGAGGAAAATGAAATTTGAGAAAGAATGCAGGGGGAGACTATTGGGCGTTTGGACAGGCTTGATTTGAAAACTTACTAAATGAGAAATAGAATAGAAGAAGTCATCATACAACCTGTTGAAGCTGAACCTTCTTCTATTGGTGAGTAACATTTCCTAATGAGTTAAATTTGCCTATTACTCACAGAAGAGCAATCAGATCTTGCTGCTTGCACCACCAAATATCCTTTATCTAATTTTGTCTCCTATAATTCTTTGTCTCCCTCCCATAAAGCATTTGCCTTGTCTATTTCTTCTGTGTCAATTCCCCACAATTGGAGAGAAGCTTTTGCAGATCCTAAATAGAAGCAAGCTATGAATGAAGAAATGAAGACCTGTCAAAAAATAAAACATGGGAACTTGTCACTTCACCACCACACAAGAAGTTAGTAGACTGCAAATGGGTCTTCACTGTGAAGCACAAAGCTGACAGCTCAATTAAAAGATTCAAATCAAGATTGGTAGCTAAAGGATGCACTCAGGCTGGAGTGGATTATCAAGAGACATTTGCCCTTGTTGCTAAAATGAACAATTTCATAATTCTTTGTCTTGTGCAGCTAATCTTTTTTTGATAAGGTAATAACTTTTATTGAAAAAGGTATACAAGAGGTATGCCCAAAAAGTAGAAAACCTTACAATAAGAAATGGTTTTTTACAAATGACACCCAATCTTCTGTACAAATAGGAACAACACGGGTGCACCAAAAATAAATAAGTGAAAAGAGGCTACACTTCAAGAGGACAAGATCTTTTACTACACCGTCAAAAGCTCTCCTATTCCTCTCAGTCCACACTAGTGTTTTAAAAGCGATCGCTTCGTCGTTTTAAGCGAGAAGCGACGCGAAACGATGGCTGCTCGCTTTTCCATGCCAGAGGCGACTTGACCAGATGAAGCGACCGCTTCAGTCGAAGTAGCGCGAAGCGACTTTGAAGCGTGAAGCGTAGAACCGCGAAGCGACTTTGAAGCGTGAAGCGCAGAAGCGCGAAGCGACTTTGAAGCGTGAAGCGCAGAAGCGCTCGCTTTTGTTAAAAGGGTCAGTTTTTTTTAAAAAGAAAAGTTTGGGCCTGTTTTTTTATTATGCGAAACAGACCCCTAAGACCAAATTGAACGGCCATTTCTCTCTTCTTCCCAAAATCAATTGTTGTCGCTAGGGTTTCAGTCGCAGAGACCTCCAGGTAATTTTTCTTCTATTTTTCTTTTATTCTTTCTTCCTTCTTCCTCCTCCTTGTTCCCGTCCAAGCGTCTGCTCACAGCTAGGGCAGGCGCCAATTTTTTTTTCCTTTTATTTTTCGTATTTAGTATTTTAGCCTTTATTTGTTAATTTGTATGTGTATTTCTCTTTATATATATATATATATATATATATATATATATCCAAGTGTCTGCTCACAGCTAGGGCAGGCGCCAATTTTTTTTTCCTTTTATTCTTCGTATTTAGTATTTTAGCCTTTATTTGTTAATTTGTATGTGTATTTCACTTTATATATATATATATATATATATATATATATTTGCGCTTCACTTCAATGAAGCGCGCGCTTCGCTTTTGAAGCGAGGCGAGCCCCTGTCGCTTTTTGCGCTTCTCGCTCTCAAAAACATTGGTCCACACAACCCACATGAGTGCCAATGGAGCAACATTCCATACGTTGCATCTTCTCCTCCGTCTTCTGAAGTCCCAACTAAACATGGTGTCTTTTACCGTGCCAGACATCACCCACGCAATACCAAACCATCAAAAAATCCCCCCTCCCCCAAAATAGGAAGCTATCCGGCAATGTAAGAGAAGGTGATTCACATCTTCTCCCGACTCTTTGCACATGAAGCACCAGCTAATACAGGTGATCTTCCTCTTTCTCGAATTCTCCGCCGTCAATATCAACCCTCTTGTAGCTAGCCAAGTGAAGAAACACACCTTTCGCAGCACATAGGAATCCACATCAAATTATGTGGGAAGACTGGCTCCTCCCTATTAGAAGCTTCTCATAGTATGACCTAACAGAAAAAATACTACTTTCCCCGGCACCCCATCTCCATGCATCAAGGCTATCTTGTGAGACTCTTTGGTTATGAAACAGTTCTAGCAAGTTTTGAAATTCTTCCACCTCCCAATCTTGCAAGTTCCTTTCTAAACCTAACATCACATTGCACTTCTTCTCCTTGAAGCCTCCACAATCAACGGATGGACAGCTTCTTTTGGCTTGAAATATTGTACATGTTCGGGAAAGCAATCCTCAGAGCGCTGTCCCCACACCACCTAAGCTCCCAAAAACTAATTCGCCTTCCATCCCCCACCCTAAATGTGATGTTCTCCTTAAAATCATCACACTCTTTTAATATGTTCCTCCATAGTCCGCACCCAAAGGAAGTGAGATATTTTTTGTCCTCCACCCCCCTCTAAAGTCACGTACTTCTCCGCAATAACCCCTCTCCAAAGGGCATCCATCTCTAACCTCCACTCCCCCCTCTGAAGTCACGTACTTCTCCGCAATAACCCCTCTCCAAAGGGCATCCATCTCTAACCCCCACTCCCCCCCTCCAAAGTCACGTACTTCTCCGCAATAACCCTTCTCCAAATGGCATCCATCTCTAGCCCCCACTCCCCCTTCCCACTACCAACAATGCATCCCTCCCTCTACCTGATCTTTCTCCGCTCTTCTCCCCCTCCTACTCCCTTCCGCCACCTCTATCCCCTCATAAGAATCTCTTTCAATGTCGTACAAGAGTTCTAACTTGATTCTGGCACTCTTCTTTCATTCTCTAGCTTCAGAGCAGTAGCGATCCTTTTCCGACTGTTTGAGACAAGGTGGGGTTGGTAAAAAGACCTAGAATTGGTCGGTTCATTAGGAAACAAGCGGTTCATGCCTTCTAACTTATTAAACCAGTTTAATCTTCTATTCCACCCTGGTTCACTAATCCAAGGGCAAACATGTCTATTTACCTCCTTACCCCTTCTGTCATCTCTCCCAAATTCAAATCTCCCTTCCCCAACCTTATGAGTAACAGACGGCGCCAGCCAACCCTTCACCCTCGTCCCCTGCCCTACTATCTTCTCCACCCTTCTAACACTCCCCTAACCCCCCCTCTACATGATTGCTTCCATTCTGAATCATCCAGAGACCAAAACTCTGGTCTAAATTCAGGATACAACCATATTCTGAATCCTAGATTTCCATCCTCTGCCATTAACGCAGGAGGTATTTTTTCCCCTTTTCTTACCAAGATTCTTGCCCAAAATAAATCGTGTAAACTGCAAGTACAATCCACGAAACCCCCACACAAGTCTCCCGCCTTCTTGAAAAGGTCAAGACACCATAGATGTGCCGGTAGTCCGACAAGATTCACCATCATCAAACCTCTAAATAATTTGAGAAAGTTACACCTGCTCTGCTCCACCCACTCTTCTAACTTCAAGAAGCTAACATCGAGCCATATGCTACCCTCTCAAAGGACATTTGTTGCTTGCATCTCATCCCCAAAGCGAAACAGAAATTGAGTGTCACCCAGTTGAGTGATTTTCAAGCCGTCAGCAACTTGCCAAACATCAGATGCCCAATTCGGGACAGCTTCTGGAGAACCTACCCATTTTGAAAAAGTTCCCACTAAACATGTTTTCAAGAAACACTTTCTTCTTTGGACATGTTCACTTGACAACGAGAAATGCGGCTCTCCACTAGACTCCAACATCTAACATCTACCACTGACCTCTAGGACAGGCCATTGAAGAGCACCTTTGAAAGACTTGCTATCCAACTTTCTTGATTCTAGAGAGAAGTAAGAGCTTCTCTCTCTAGAATCCATCACTTCCCTCTTTGCAGCTAATCTTGATTGGGACTTACAACAGTTCGATGTAAGAATGCATTTCTTCATGGAGACTTAGAAGAAAAGGTGCATATGGAGATTCCTCCAGGATTTGATACTGAAGAGAGTCAAGGAAAGGTGTGCACATTGAAGAGAGCTTTGTACAGATTGAGGCGATCTCCTAGAGCCTGTTTTGACAGATTCTACAAAGCAATGATCTCCTTTGGTTACCAACAAAGCAATGATGATCACACTCTCTTTATTAGACATTAAAGCGGTAAACTCACTCTTCTCATAGTTTATGTTGATGACATGACAGAAGATGTCAAAGAGGAATTGAAGAAACTGTTGGCACAAGAATTTGAGATGAAGGATCTAGGAAAACTACATTACTTCTTGGGAATTGAGGTTGCTAGATCAAAAAGAGGAATCTTCATTTCTCAAAGAAAGTACATTCTGGATCTCTTGAAAGAAACTAGTATGATTGGTTGCAACCCAACAGAATCACCCATTGAGTGCAATCACAAGCTACAAATAGGGGTTGGACAGTCAGTTGATAAGGAGAGACATCAAAGGCTGGTTGGAAGACTTATTTATCTCTCTCACACTAGACCAGACATAGCTTATTCAGTGAGCTTAGTGAGTCAGTTTATGCATGATCCTCGAGACTCTCATATGCAAGTTGTCCATATTTTGAGGTATTTGAAGTCTGTTCCCAGGAAAGGCTTGCTTTTCTTTAAACATGGTCACCTCCGGATAGAGGCCTAAACAAATGCGGATTGGGCTGGATCTCTAGATGATAGAAGATCTACATCCGGTTAGTGTACACTCGTAGGAGGGAACTTAGTCATTTGGAGAAGCAAGAAGCAAAGTGTAGTTGTCAGATCATATGCGGAAGCAGAATATAGAGCTATGGCCTAGGGTGTTTGTGAACTTATTTGGTTGCAAAAGTTATTAGAGGAATTGGGACTGTCCTAAAAAGGAACTTTTCTTTTAACTGTGACAACAAGGCTATAATCAGTATAGCTTATAATCCTGTTCAACATGACCGAACAAAGCAAGTTGAAATTGATAGGAGTTCATCATAGAAAAGGTTACAAGTGGTATCCTGAGGTTGCTTCATGTGTTGTCAAAGAAACATCTAGTTGATGTACTTACAAAAGGTCTCAACAAACGGACTTTCCGTACATTGATTTGCAATTGGGAATGTGCGACATCTTTGCACCAACTTGAGGGGGAGTATTGAATATTTGATTAGCTTAATTGTAGTGATTGATAAGCTTAATTATAGGGATCTTATTTGATTAGCTTAATTATAGGAATCTTATTTAATTTGATTGTAATTAGCATTACTGTCTTTGATTGTCGACCTGTATATGTATATATATTTTGGATTTCTTCCCATTCAGTCGGTAGTTGTTCGTTCCTCAGATTTTCATAAATTATGGCCTTGTGGCATAAGATATTGCAGAAAGGTATTCAGTTGGCCTTGTCGGCCTAAGCAGTCATATATGTTCAGATAACACAAGTTTCAGCTGGTACGCTCGGTCAAGTAAGGCACCGGGTGCCAATCTCGCCTCTCCGGATTTGGGGTGTCGCAATACCTTTCTATATTTCGAATCATTACCAACTTTAAACTTCTCATTTTACACTAAATGAGATGATTTATAGCCAAGGAAATATCTATGGCATGTTTTAAACCACAAGTTTCAAAAGTCTTTCTTTCTTAAACTTTGTGTCCGGTCAAGCACCTTCACATAAATTGGACGGAGGGAGTATCAGCTTCAAGGAAACGATGACCTCTCGGAGTAGCAGTAAATGCAAAAGAAGATTAGGTAACATTGCATTCCAAGTCTTGGGGGTTCAAAGAAATGTTAGGATGACACGCAAGAAGAAAGCTAAGTACCATAGATGACAAACCCAACTTCTAAATCTAACTTACAGATTAAGATACAAATCAAGGAATCTATCACCAATGTGCAAATATAGCACATGACAAAACCAACCGATCAACAATAGCTTTCTGCCTTCTTCACCAACTTACATGATTTAAACAGTACCATTTCTATCTGACTACAGCTGAATTAGTTCATCTTTCTATCAACTTTTTGTTGTTTAGGCAAAATCAGCTTCATCGAAAAGATAACTGAAGTACGTGACTCATCCACACACAGATTAGTGAAGCATTGGAGGATCCAAATTAAAAGTCCAAATTAAATTGTAACAGGGGGTTTTACTCTGTAGATAGAGTAATCCAATAATAGTTTTGATATGAGGTTCTCTTGATACAGGACACAAAAGCAAAAATAACTGAGTATCTACAGAACTCCGAGAAGCATCACACATGATATGGGAATTGCAGAGCAGCTGAAACATACATGCTTTCAGGGTCTGTATAGCTATCCTTGTCAAGTATCTTTACCGAAACTTTCGTTCCATTCCATTTGGCAATTTGATATGAACCCTGTAAAAACTTAAAAAAATAAAATTTAGAAAACTTGTTGAGAACAGATCCAAAACTTATCCAGCTAAAAGCATGGCATGAAACGAAAGTGGGCCTTGTAACTCACGGCTTCACTCAATAAGCAAAGAAAGATAAAAGGTGGTTAAAGAATCTAATGGATTCAGGCTTCCTTTCATTTTAGATGGAAGGTAACTTTCACAATTTAAGGCCTAATTGTGCCTTCATCAACCATAGGATGATTGAAACATCACAAAGCTGATTAAGAAAACAAAGAGCTTGCCTTTGAGATGCCATCGCTTCTACGGATTTGAAGTTCCAGAGGGTTTAGTTCATATTCTGGAACCTCTCGAGGATTTGCTACAGCCATTGGCGTCTTTCTGATTTTCTAGCAACATAGCACACGCTTCTATGAGTGCCAAAACATAAGGAACCTCAATCTGATTAGGAAACTTGACCCACTTACTGGTGCTTTGGCTCCACGGGCCTTCAAAATGTTGTAAATTTCACCATTTCCATAGTATTTGGCATCAGCTACTGCCTGTAACAACCAGTTATAACAGTCAAAGTTGGGTAATAAGGGATAAAGCAACAAGATTTACGTTTAGATATATAGTACTACTAAAGCCAAACTCGTTAATTGCTTGATTGTTATAAAATATGAGCCTTTACGGGTTAGTTGCTTGTCCTTGTTTATCAAAGCATTTTGCATATTTATAGGACCTAAATACGATTATTGGAGACAAAAAGCTTGTACAGATCTTGTTCATCATACGTCAATAATTTCTCAAAGTAGAGAATCTCCACCTGTTAATACCTATACCATTGCATTGTCAGACCACAAACAGCAAAATATTTGGATATAACAGAAGGAAGAAAGAAAAAGAAAGCCAAAGGATCCCCATAGTTTGTTTAAATTAAAGGATTTAACTATCCCTACGGCAATTTAAGAAGAAAAAAGAGATGATGCATTCAAAATAATCCCCAAAGGAGTAAAAATAACAAGATTTATACCGTGCTACCCCAACGATCACGGCCATTCATATTAGCCTTCCTACTCAACAGAAGCTTGACAACATCCACATGGCCTTCACAGGCAGCAATGTGAAGAGCAGTCCTCCCATCCAAATCGATGCTGTTCACATCAATGCCTTCATCCAACAAGCCCTGAACTCCCTTCACATCCCCTTTACACGCCATGAATAACAGCTGCATCGTCCAATCGAGATTGTCTGGCACACTCAGCTCGCCATTTTCATTCGAACAACTCCTTCGAATCGGATCAAGCGACGACTGCCTGCCGAAACTGAACCTCAAATTATTTCTCCTTGGATCGAATGAATTCTGCCTCTTGAAACTGAATTTCCCGCTCTTCCTAAAGGATCCTGTTGAGAATTGCCTCAATATCCCTCTCTTTAACTCCATTTTTAACCTTTCAAATTGACATAGAGAATAGTTTGATTTGATCAATTATGACTACTCCATGGCTGAAAAACAGCAATTCCACTATACCAGATGTACACAGAGAAAATATAAAATTAGAGATCCCGTTCTAATTTACCCAGAAAATAACACATGCTTGAGCCGATGAAGAATTAAGGATGCGAAAATATTTACACATAAAAGAAAGAAGAAGAAGAAGAAGAAAATATGAAAATGGATATTTCTACATGGGTGAGCTGATGAAGGATCAAAAAAGGTGAATGGAGAAAAGGAAGAAAGAAAAGAGGAGTGGGGGTGTTTAGTATGTGGAGTCTTTTAAGTATATTTTTCTTAAAATTGCTTCTCAAAAAAAAAATTAGATAAAAACTACTTTTTCTGCTTCTCCATCAGTCTCCTCAAAAGCACTTTTTTCCTTCCAAAAATTTGGCCAAATACCTCGATTTTTTGCCCAAAAAAAGCATTTTTGGCCCAAAAAAAACGCTTGGTCAAACAGGCTATTATAGCCTCTTTTGGCCAAAAGTGCTTCTTTATTTTTTTTTTGCCAAAAGCACTTTTGACCAAAAATTGAGTTGTTTGGTCAAGTTTTTGGAAGGAAAAAAAGTGCGAGAAGCATTAAAAAGTAGCTTCTCTCCAAAAGTATTTTTCTAAGAAACACTTTTCAAAAAAATACACTTAGAAGCAGTTTTTAAAAGTCTGGCCAAACACTAATTACTGATTAAAAGTATTTTTCAAATTAATTAGCCAAACACAAATTATTTCTCACCAAAAGAACTTTTGATAAAAACACTTCTCAAAATAAACTGATTTTATAAGCTTGGCCAAATGGGCTATTAGAGTACAGCTCTTGTCGGGGAGAGGTTGAAAGGGAATAATTTTTTGGTGAAAATTGTAACGAAGTGGTACCTTGAGTATTGCAACTAGGCATTTTAGCCCAGAATATTTTATTATTTTCAGTTTAGTCCCTTTTTAATTGTTAGTCAGTCCTTAAAGGTGGCTATTGTGTGCACCAGCCACATGTCTAGTTAGTTAGTGTTGGATTCTCTTTTAATATTCCGTGTATTTCCCTTTGTGATCTATCTGAAATGAAAATCTAAGCACTTGTTTTTCTCTCTAAATTCTTGCTTTCTTCTCTTTTTCTTTTCCTTCGCTTAATTCATGACGATTCCAGCGTGGGAATCGTTACATTTGGTATCAAAGCCGACGATTCTCGATTGTTCATCGATGTTAATGGCAGAGTCCGGAAGAGGTTCGAATCAGTTAGAGCAACAAATTCAAGCTTTTATGGACCGATCGAACAGAAAATTGCGACATATGGAATAATGGTATCAAAATTGTTTTCAGGCCTTCTATAGTACAGAAAATACTTTCAAAGTTCGGAGAGTGAGCAGCGGGTTTTCGGCGCCCCGGACGCATTTCATCAGTATCCTGGTGCAAATCTATGTTTTTATCGAGATTCATATGGTCATTTCACTGATGGATTAGCTAACCCGACGAATGGAGGATGGAATTATCCCAATCGACTCGCAAATGCTCACTCACAGGTTCCATATGCTTATCGTCTTGACGGTAGCTATCCTGGTTTCTATGTTGCACTACTAGGTGAGGGGTTTGTAGTGTTAGTGACATCCGCTACAACTGCTCCTAGGCTTAGAGATCAGCAGACAATGAGAACAAGATTCAAGAAAAACAGGAAGAAGAGAGGTTACTTAAATGTTTGCCATGGCCGTATTCGGAAACTCAAAAGACATCCCAGCAATAGAGGAAATGCTGACGGAATGCACCAACACAAAATCCTCTTTGACAAATACCATTCCGACAATTTTGGGAAAGTGAGTACAAGGTATTTTCACAAATGCAGGGACTTGTCTACGCAGGGAAGGACAGGAAACTCAATGGAAGACCAAATGTTTGATAAAAGTCCCAGATATAAATGAGATTGTGGAAATCAGCCCCGATGACATCACCAACACTAAGTTTCAATATTGTGTGCAGCTATAATGACTCTAAATAATGTAAGTGAACTTAACACTAAACTGATTCCTGGTGACCATGGGTTTACTTTGATCCATAATGATGGAGAATGTGAGGTACTAAACTGTGAGATTCAAGGAAATTTGGAATGTGACTTAGATAGTGTTGGTTCAATTCTCAGTGATGGTATCCGTGACTATGGGACTGTTTTGGGTGACAATCATAGGGATGGTGAGGTGCTTGAATATGAAGAGAAGGATAGCTTTGAGAGCAGTGGAGAATTCAGTATTGGCTTCGCCGGCATCCGTGAATGGGAGAAGAGTCATCAGCCTCTGAAAACTGATGTTACCAAAGAACTTAATATTGTCAGTATGCAGTACCAAGATCCTTTTCTGGATCTTGTGGACTCCAACTTCGTAAGTAGGTTTAGTGGAGGAATTGGTTAGAAATGAGGATGGAAATTGCGACATCAAAGATAGTTCCAGACTTGATCAACATGTAGTATACTCTTTGTTGAACTGTATTTACAATGCTGGTATTATTGAGCTTCGTCCATTAGAATTAACTTCATCTAAGTTGGTGGAAGTGGTCAAAGAATGGAAGTTGCTGGAAGCCAAGTTATGCAATATGGAACAGGTGATTGATGAAAGTTCTGAAAGAGTTGCAACTGTGCTGCTTCATCAAGGTGTAGACGAGGAATCAATTCTGGCTCCTTTTGGTAGTCGAGAGTATATGATGTCAAATGTGGTGGAGGAATGTACTAGAATAAAATATCCATTTGAAGAAGTCTTAGGATATCGCAATAAGATAGATTCGGATCTTGGTAAATGTTTCGAGGAAATGACCAAGAGGAACATCATCTCGGGGACTTCCTTAATCGTTGCATATTCAATGGCCGGAGGTGTAGTGGCAGTTAATGATTTGCTTAAGAGATTATTTCTGAAAGACGTGATGGCATGGACGGTTAGGATGTTGGGTATTGCACAGAATGATAAAACAAGGGAGATATTGAGTTTTTTCCACTTGATACAGCCAGCAGAGGTGGAAATTGATGAGGTGACATTGATGGGGATTATTTCGACTTGTGCAAAGTTAGGGATAGTTAAGTATGCAAATCGGGTCTATGGCACGGCTGAGGGCTTTGATTTTGGACCTGCCAATCATGTTAAGGTTGGGTCTGTAGTGATGGATAAGCAGTTCAAGTATGGGGAGTGTGACAGTTAATTTTCCCGATCTGAGAGAACTTCGAGATTACCATGCTTTGAGAAACTTTTGACTAGAACTATTGTGCTTGGTGAATACACTCTGAAGCTTCGCTTTCATGGAATTTCAAATGATAGAGGGATATTCAAAGTAACGTCGAAGATAAAGGTAGTTCATGGTATTGATCGATATACAATGTGGCTTCATCATAACTTTGGCATACATGTTCTCATTTTTCTTGATACTGGACATGTTACTATTAACATTGCTCAACAAATCCTTGAAAATATATTGGTGAGGTGTGAGTGTGTTAATCTTGAGACAAATAATGATGAAAGACACTGGGTTGAGGTTGTCTCAAATATAGATGAGGTCATAACATGTTTTGAATGTAAAGACCCCACTGAAGCTTTGGATTTGAAAAAGAAGACTGAAGTTAAACTATATTTGGATTCCTTTGTTCTTAGAGGACATCTTGGTGTTGGGAGATTGATTATTCCATGGAGTGATCATCTGTTGATGACCACATGGAAAGTTACTCATGTTGTGGTTGATGGTTGTACATTTGTACTTAAGATGTCTGTACTAGCATATATTACCTCTTTGGAGTGGGATGAAATCCATAGAGAGGAGAAACGTTTTCCTACTATCGTTAACATAATGTCACTATTGGGGAAAGAAAAATGTTTTCCCTTGGTATTTCAACCTAAAATTGAAAAAAATTGCATTTATAGGAAGTAATTCTACAAGGGTCAAGATCATGATTGGTGCAACTAAACTTGTTAAACTAGGTACTCTCGAACTTGGTGGGAAAAGCCCAATAGTTGTGTTTGATGGTATTCATGTCCTCGATAAAGCTATTGAATGGACTCTTGTTAGATGATTTTGGACAAAGTTTCAATGCAGGGTAACATCAGGTCTTATATTACAAAAACCAACTGCCTTACAAATTTTGGATAGGCTCGTGGAGGGCGCGAAGAACATTAAAATTTCATACCACTTAGAAGATGACTGCAAGCTTGGTTTTCTTATAAGTTGTGAACAGTATGAGAAGGTATTGAAGTATAAAATCTCATGTCTTTTTGTATCAACCTCATCCGGAGAATTTATATTGGTGAAGTATAATATTGGAGTCTTGATTGACCAAGTTGGCAACTTCATTCGAGAATTCAAATGCTCTAAGACTTATACACTTGATGTTATTTTTAAGATACCATATGGAGGTATGTTACCAAGATCTGTTGAGATGATATATTATATTTGTTTTCTTGGTCTCACTACGATGACACAAAAGGTGGTCATTGAATTAGTATTTATTGTGGCGGCATTGATATGCTTGGTTTTCGCTGCAATTATGTGTGGTATGAATTTTCAGGAGGATGAGGGAGTCTTGGTGGAAAGTAAAAATTTACAGATTAATGTGCAAAGGAACAACACTAGCACATTTATTCTATTAAAAGTTACATACAAAATGATTGTTAATGGCTTTTTGAAAGATAAATTAGAAGGCAATAAGAGCCGCAAGATTGCTGCAACAACTTTTCAAATGATTACCCAGGTTGGCCTTTATATTTACAAAGCAAAGAGCCCCAAGTCCAAGTGAAAACTTGAAGGCGGAGATGGTCTAAAGATATTTGAGGCTCTCCAATTTCACTCGATTGGTTATGTGCAGAATCTAACCTTGAGGACAAGGTTTTCATAAGGAGAAAGGAATGTAACGAAATGGTACCTTGAGTATTGCAGCTAGGCATTCTAGCCCAGAATATTTTATTATTTTCAGTTTAGTCCCTTTTTAATTGTTAGTCAGTCCCTAACGGTGGCTATTGTCTGCAGCTACCACGTGTCCAGTTAGTTAGTGTTGGATTCTCTTTTAATATTTCGTGTATTTCCCTTTGTGATCTATCTGAAATGAAAATCTAAGCATTTGTTTTTCTCTCTAAATTCTTGCCTTCTTCTCTTTTTCTTTTTCATCGCTTAATTCATGACAATTCCAGTGTAGGAATCGTTACAAAAATTGGAGTTGAAAAAACAACTAGAAGAGCTGGAAATTGAGAGTTTAAAATGAAGATTGAATTTGACACACACAATGAGGAAAAGGGATGAAATGGAGTCAAACATTGACATCTTTTGTATATCCACACGATTTAACCGGAGAAGGCGTTATTCTTGCAAGTGGGAAGTTCCTAGTGGCTTTACCCCACGATAATTGAAGCCCCGATTGGACCTTTAGTAATTTTTCTCACCCGCGACTACGAGCGAACCCAAGTACTAGCGGGACAATGTATATTTGAAAATGACTAAACCGATCCAACTATATCGCATCAAACTGATTTTTAGGTTTCTTTTGCACGTTTTATATAAATCTATAACCGTACCGATAATTATGGTAGTTTTTATTTTATAAAGATAAGCAGAAAAAATACCGAACCGTACCGAATAAATATTACATATAGAAAATATATCTATATAGTAAGTTTAAAACTAAAAAAGCATTAAATTTTCTATTGGGTCTTGGAATTATGAAAATTGTTAGAAGCCAATACGTAATTAAAGTTAAAATACTAATTCCTAAAAGCTATTATGTTACTTATACTTAAACTAAGTTATTTCAAGTATCTTTATTAGCAATGCACAAAGTATTCAAACGATTATGAGTAACAAACTATAATTTATTGAATATGTTTTCTTTCATATAATTTGGATTTACCTTTTGAATATTTAATATAGAATTTATTCTTGAGTCCCACATTGGTTAATATCTTTCCACTCGTGTGATTTATATTTTCTTTGTTTTTACTTAATTTCTTTTACGTTTCAGTCGAATAGTTGTTGGATCTATACTCTAGTCATCTTTCATATTTTTTTGCTAAGTCTTATAAAAGAGCGTATGTTATTGTATTCTACTTCTACTGGTAAATTTTACATGAAATTTAAAAAAGTACCGCAAATTAACTGAATCGTATACCGAAGTGAAACCGACATGATTGGGACGATTTTGAAAAGTCTAATGTTGAATATACATAATAGAATAACCGAAAAATGGATATGGTACAATTTTTTTTAAATAACCAGTCGGACCGAACCATTGACACCCCTACCAAGTACTAGTACTTTGCACTAACGTGAACAACTAGGAAAAATTTGTGTAATATTAGTAATTAGTCACTTTTAATCTCAGCTATTAGCATTTAGCCAAGATTTAAAAATTTATAAGACTTTAACCATTCCATTTCACTGCGGGTATATTTTGGACAAAAGTAACCCCCAACATAGTGAATAAACTCCAGCAATCACTATTAGATTTCAAACATTCTACAAGTGGAACTCTAACATAATATATTGGAGTTCGAAAAACTCTCTACACGTGAAATTCAAAATACATGATTTTGAACTTGAGATCTTTTAAGAATAAAATTTCAACGCATTGTACTGGAATTTAAACCTTTATAAGTTCAAACCCATGGTACCTTATTTTTAGTTATGGGATACAATCATGGAGTTCTAACTTCTACAAATTAAAATTCCATGATATTATCCTTGAGTTCAAAAGAGGTAGCATAGGTGAAACGTCTTTTTATGTTTAAACCCCAATTAATTACTAGGATTTTTTCAAAACTTTATAGGTTCAAACCCTAGTAACGATTACTCGAGTCAAACATATATATATGTTCAAACCCCGGTAACGATTACTGGGGTTTGAATCTTTTCATATTTCATATACCNCTCAATTGAATATAAAGTTCCGATAAGGGAGAATACTGTAACTTATGAGACTAGGATAATGTATTGAAGTTCGGGAGTATGAACTTCTCTTTATGCTTCGTTATCAAACTCATGTAATTACGAGATCATATCAAAATGAAGGAAGGGCTTAGCCTTAACATACATGGAGTAAGGAAAAATCTGTATGATATTCTTGAAAAAGGTTGCACCGTACTCCTTTAGAACCGCAAAAACTTTCGTTGCTAAGGTACTAATAATTCTCGAAGGAATTGTTTTGTTGCAGGAATTTTTTTGAGTCTAGCGTCTGTTTTGAAAGTTTTTGAATTAGGAAAAGGTTATAAGATTATGTTTTGAAAATGTTTGAATTAGGAAAAGGTTATAAGATTCTTACTTGGTTACTTTAAGTCCAATGAACCAACTACTAAATGTCTTACACGTATCATATGTATATCACTTTAGATGCCACCTTTCAATCAAGATTGTTAGTCACTTATTTTGAAGGAGGGCCTGTCACATCATGCCACTTAGTCCTTATCATATATATCCCTAATTAATTAGGTAATATCCCATTATTCAATAATTAACCAATTACCCACATAATTAAGAATTATCACAACTTACTTAAAATACTACTCATTTTTAACACACCTTATACATCATACTATCGTGGTCATATGGTACCTTGTATGACACTAGTCTATAAATACATAGTATTATAGCTTGGACCATATTTTATCNGGGGGGGGGATTGTAACTCTTTCTTTTCTTCCACGAGGTAGTTGACTGATTTTCTTGTTAGTCGACTGAATACGTGATGCAAGATAAATACGAAGTGAGTACAGAAAGTAAATTGCAGAATGTAAATAACACCATATGTTTTATACTAGTTCGGATTCAATGTGAATCATACTCCAGTCCCATTGAGTTGCAAGGGAGTTATTTTTTGAGTATTTGAAATCTTTGGTACATGTGTGTTGATGTTGTTATACACCAACAACTTCTTCACTATGTATGTTCTTTTCTTGATTTTGATACATGCTTCACCAGTGATTCTTTTTTCTCTTTCTTCTCTCCCTAGTTATACAGTAAATCTAGAATAGACTACAATGTTTGTTTGGAGTAGAAAAAAAATTGGAATGGTCCAATCAAAGTATATGTTTTTGTTGAGCCTCATGCTGTATTTATGTGATTTGAATGTCAGTCTTCTTGGTATGACAGATCCTTAGATGATGGGCAACCAAAGGGGGTAGATATTTAGAATCAATCTTGAGTTGATTCCTTCCAAGAATACGAGAGGAACTTTCTATACTTGGTCCTTGAAGATTGGCGTGATGGCTATTGATTCCCTAAAGGGCGTGATTGATTATTCTCCGCAAATATTCCACACAGATTGATTGTTCTGCCATCCATAAATAGCCGGAATCAAATATTTGTTCGCCTTGATGATCGTAATCATGGGCATGATTGATTCCTTAATCCTTGCTTCTGGATCTTCAGCGGAATCTCATTCCTTAATCCATCCTTATCGATTTCTTCTTCATTCGTACTCTTTCATTTTATTTTCTTGACTTCCTTATTTGGAGTTGCTTTCTTGCAATAGAAGTAAATTATTTTTCCATCATTAAAACATATATCTAGCAATCTCTCCCTTTTTGATGATGACAAAAAGTTAATTTATTTTACTTTCCTGTTTATTCATCTTTAGTCGACTCCCCCTCAACTTGATGTCAGCTCTTTTAAGTCGGCTCCCCCTAAACTTGTTGCCTTTCCATGTGAGTTGGTTAGTCGACTCCTTTTTAGTTAGTCGACTTGTCGATGCTTCCCAGCTAGTTGACTCAAAATTACCTGCAAGTTAGTCTGTCCTTTTCTCTCCCTTTGGCATCACTCAAAAATAGGGCTAAGCAAGTTGTATTACTAGAATATAAGAATTGTAATAATTACAGTCATCTAGACAGCCCAAAAACCATGCAAGCATAAAAAACAATATCCAGGACACAAAAAAAGTTGTCTTAACACAACCAACATTAATTAACGAGGAAAAAAGTAGGTAAGGGTATTGCAGATGGCTTTCTTGAGATGGTCAAAGCTTGTGTTCATTATGACTGAGATTCCATAAACACGATCATGAACTTCCTTAAAGGCTTTCACTGTCTTTTTCTTAGTCTTCTGAACCATGTCCCTCACCTTGGACACATTAGAACCTGTTTCCTTGGAAACTTCGTAGATATAACCAACTGAAGATTGAGTTATCAGGAGCAGATCTTTGATGGTATTCAGCTTATCGTTAAGTCCAACAAACTTTGCATGTACTTCTGGATTGTTGACAGTAGCCTGAGAAGTACCAACCTTTACCTTGGAGCTAGAGGGAATCACTTTGGCTTCAGTTTCCCGCTTGTTTATCCAAGAAACATCCACAACAACATAACTCATACTAACAAATGCTATATTGTTATAACACTTGGAGACATACACATAGGGGTAGTTTGAGAGAGGGATATTGAAGGCTTTGAGAAGGTGAGTGATAATCATCCCATATGGAAGACTCGATGATTCTTCAGCACATTCTATCATAAAATTGATTACCCAGGAGGACAACTTCACTTTGTGCTTTATAAGAAGGTAGTAAACTAGGAATGTGTCTCTTTGAGATATAGTGATGTAGGATCCTGTTCTAGGAGGTATGGTGATCGCAATTGTCACGCCCCGAACCTGGGGGGCGAGACCGGCATTCGGTGCCTCGTCTATCCTTGCGTATCAACTTGTGACTAAGGAACTCTGAACATATACTGTCATTCTTTAGCCATGGGGCCACATATTGCAAGACGATTTGTGAAGCAAAATATAAAACTGAACGAAAACTACTGGCTAAACATCAATATAAGGTGGGGCCGACAAGGAAGTCACAGCTACTACATTTGACAAACCAACATATTATACGTACAAGGTCTAAAAGCCCAACATACTGCACTAACTGACAGGAAATGTCTACAAGCCACTACTGATGGATGTACTGAGATCGGAACAGGGCCCCGACCTACCCATAACATATATATATATATAGAATGTACACAAAACTCTAGACCCGGCAACTCCGAAGGACGTGGAGCTTACCGATAAAGCTGAACTCAGGCAACACCTACTGAGGAGGTCTACCCGTCTGTCTGTCTGAACCTGCACGCATGAACTACAGCGTCCCCAGAAAAAGGGACGTCAGTACGAAATAATGTACCGAGTATGCAAGGCAATAATACAATTGAAAGCTGAAACTGAAGTGATAATATAATAGCTGAAAGTAACTGGGAGTCAAAGATAATCTGAAGATATGCTCACTANGTAAGGAAAAATCTGTATGATATTCTTGAAAAAGGTTGCACCGTACTCCTTTAGAACCGCAAAAACTTTCGTTGCTAAGGTACTAATAATTCTCGAAGGAATTGTTTTGTTGCAGGAATTTTTTTGAGTCTAGCGTCTGTTTTGAAAGTTTTTGAATTAGGAAAAGGTTATAAGATTATGTTTTGAAAATGTTTGAATTAGGAAAAGGTTATAAGATTCTTACTTGGTTACTTTAAGTCCAATGAACCAACTACTAAATGTCTTACACGTATCATATGTATATCACTTTAGATGCCACCTTTCAATCAAGATTGTTAGTCACTTATTTTGAAGGAGGGCCTGTCACATCATGCCACTTAGTCCTTATCATATATATCCCTAATTAATTAGGTAATATCCCATTATTCAATAATTAACCAATTACCCACATAATTAAGAATTATCACAACTTACTTAAAATACTACTCATTTTTAACACACCTTATACATCATACTATCGTGGTCATATGGTACCTTGTATGACACTAGTCTATAAATACATAGTATTATAGCTTGGACCATATTTTATCCCAAATTGCCAAACTTCGACGAAACTCATTTTCTTCTATTTGCTTACCTTCTCTCCTTCACGAATTTTACTCATCACGTATTTGAAATAGCATAATGCTTATAATCTCAAAATAACTCCATTCTCGAACTTACGTCGATTAACTTACGACGGAACACTAACGTACGAAAACGTGAGACGTAACATCCTCCCCCCTTAGAAACATTCTTCCTCGAATGTTTACTCTTAGATACTTTGGGGAATTTTGTTTTTTGCCGGAGTCTCTTCCGTACACTAGACTAAAACCAACCTGTACGCATCCAGAAAACATACTATACATGCCACACATGGCCACTGTCTATAAATAGCAACACTTGGCTTCACACAACTGTCTATTATAAATTATGAGAGTAAAAAATGAGAGCTTACCTGATGACCTACTGGCCTGAATAGAGCTGTGATGTGGTATCCCACCTCGAGCCATATCTTCAGTTTGAAATAGGTGGGGGTATTTAGACTTCATTTCTTCCTCCGCTTCACACATCATCTCTTCCACATTCTTGCTTCTTCACGGAGGCTATCTCCTTATTCTGTAGCTTGCGGATTTGTCGGTCTAGGATGGAAACCGAAATTTCCTCGTATGACAAGTTCTCCGTAATATGTACATCATCCGTGGGCACCACTCGGGTAGGATCGCCAATGCACTTCCGTAGCATTGATACTAGGGTTGTGCACGGATCAGATCAGATCGGGTTTAGCATATTTTGGATTCGGATTTCGGATTCTAGAAAATGCAATCCGAATCCGATCCGAATTATATCGGATCGGATTCGGATTTTAAAGTTTGGATCAGATCAGATTTCGGATCGTTATTATATCTCAAAGTTGCAAACTAATATGTATATTTTCTTTGTAAAAGAGGCAATGCATTAAGAAAAATTTCTGTTTATACAATTATGAGAGTACTATGATGCCAATATAGCTAAATCTAGAAATTGTAAAGGTAATAACTTGGAGGAAGATGTAAAGGAAGTCCTAACTATCTGAAATTAAAGTGTAGTATTTATACATTGCCTAATAATTTTGAATTTCGGATCGGATTAGATTAAAGTATACCAATCCGAATCCGATCCGAAATCCAAAATTTAATAAACACAATCCGAAATCCGAAATTAAATGGATCGGTTCGGATTTCGGATATCCGATCCAAATGAACATCCCTAATTGATACGTGAAAAACCGGATGTACAAACTCCAATTCTGAGGGTAATTCTAAGGGAGAATGACACAGTTACCCACAAAAATAAAACTATTTACCCTTGTCTACCCATTTGTTTTTCTACCCATCAAACTAATTACATTTCCTACCCATAGTAGTTTTTGTGGGGAATTTTTTCTTTATTCTCCTATTCTTTTTTATTTCTATGCTTATTTTCTTTTGTTTTTTCTTTTGTTTTTTCTTTTTTTATTTCTTTTCTCCTTTTCTTTTTTCTCGTCTTCTTCTTATTTTTTTCTTTTTTCCTTTTCTAATTTCATTTAACTTCTTTTTTTATATTCTTTTTCTCTTCATAATCTAATTTCATTTACTATTTTCACTATTTTTATTATTCTTTTTTTCTATACTATTACTAAAGAAAAATCAAATTTAGTACCAATTAAATGTAGCTAATACAACCAAAAAATATTAACTAACATATGATACCAGTATAGTATATAGCTATACCAACATGGTATACAATTGTACGTAAAGAGTTAATATTTTTTAATTCAATACTAAAATAATATCAGTTATCAATAAAAATTCAAAAAAATTCTAAAAGGATCAAATTGTAAGAGTATACCGTTGTATTATATAGCATACTATAATAATGTTTTTTTTTTCATTTTCAATTTGCCCCACGTTGGGTAAAAGCTTAAAGCAAATTAAAAGGAAAAAGACAAGTGAATTTACGGGTAATAAGTATACTTTTATGGTATATTGTATACTATTACAGCATACTATTATAGTATATTTCATATTATTACAGTATACTATAACAATATATTATATACTATAATAGTATACTGTTGCAGTATAACTATATACTCCTATAGTATATTGTATACCGTAGCAGTATAATGTTAGGTAACTGTGTTCTTCTTCGATTATTACAATATACCGTTTTAGTATATTGTAAACTATACTAGTATACTGCTGTAGTATTGCTATATACTCCTACAACATATTGTATACCGTAGCGGTATACTATTGGATAGTTGTGTTCTTCTTCGATTTTCAACTGAAAATTTCGATCTCAATCACCTCAAATCAGCTCCAAATGCTATCAAATTTCAATATGAACTTCCAGAAGGTACTATAAGCAATATTTAACAGCACCCACTTTGAATCAAACAAGAAATCTTCAAAATAAATATTTTAAATTCAAGAACTTCAAGCCCAACAATGGTGAATATTAAATTTTAAATACATGAGCTTCAAGCTCATCAATGGTGGATCTTCATACACACACAAAAATCAGAGCTGAGAAACTTAATATATAACTTCAACAACACTTGGGTTCAGAAATACAAATAAATAAATAAAAAATACTAATATAGAAAGAGGATTTTGGAGTGAAACTCATGTACAATAATATTGAAGATAGAAACAAAATCTGAAAAAAAATTCAAAAGTCAAATCAGTAATTGCTGTGTGAAATATATTTCTCATGGTTTGGTTATGTGATTTTTGAAATGAAAGAAATGGCTGGGTGAAATAGCGTTAACTGAGGCATTAAATGAGGGGAATAAGCTGATGCATTGGGCGGGTAAATAGTTTGGGCCGCATGGGTAGGAGAAGTAAATAATTTGGGCTTGGGCATTAAAGGGTAAATAGTTTGGAATTAATCGGCAGAAAGTGAGATTTTCTCTAATTCTAACTCATATGCTACTTGGCCCACTCTCCGAATGATCCTATAAGGCCCAATATACCGTGGGCTAAGTTTGCCTTTCTTGCCAAACCTCATCACGCCCTTCATAGGTGACATCTCTAAGAATACCCAGTCATTAACCCCGAACTCTAAGTCTCGTCGCCGCACGTCAGAATACGACTTCTGACGACTCTGAGCTGTCAACACTCGCTCCCGGATAAGCTTTACTTTTTCTATGGTCTGCTGAACAAGGTCTGGCCCATGTAACCCAGATTCTCCAACATCAAACCACCCTATAGGAGATCTGCACTTACGCCCATACAAAGCCTCGTACAGAGCCATCTGGATACTGGAGTAGTAACTGTTGTTATATGAAAACTCGATAAGAGGTAGATGTTCATCCTAACTTCTTTTAAAATCCAACACACATGCTCGTAACATATCCTCGAGTGTCTGAATTGTGCGCTTGGCTTGTCCATCAGTCCGTGGATGAAAAATGTGCTGAGATTCACCTGACTCCCTAGACCTTTCTGAAATGATCTCCAAAAACGTGCTGTAAACTGGGCCCCACGGTCAGATATAATAGATACTGGTACTCGGTGTAACCACAATATCTCTTTAATATGTAACTTTTCATAATCCTTTACTGTATATGTAGATCTGACTGGTAGGAAATGAGCTGATTTCGTGAGCCTATCAACTATCACTCATATGGAATCGAACTTACGATGAGAACGAAGTAAACCCATGATAAAGTCCATGTTTATCGCCTCACATTTCCACGTCGGGATCTCTATAGTCTACATTAGCTCTCATGGCATCTGGTGCTCTACCTTAACCTGCTGGCAATTAGGACACTGAGTGACAAACTCAACAATGTTCTTTTTCATATCGTTCCACCAGTACACATCCTTAATGTCATGATACATCTTCGTGGATCCAGGATGAATGGAGTACCACGAATAATGTGCCTCTGACATAATCCTGTCTCGTAACCCTACTATATATGGAACACACAAATGACCCCTGTATCTGAGAACCCCATCTCCATTGAGCTCTAACAACGACTTCTTCTGTTGCGGAACTCGCTTTCTCAACTCGACCAACTTTGGGTCCTCGTACTGCCTCTCCTTTACTTCAGCTATGAGAGATGATTTTTCAGTATTTTTGAGTACAACTCCACAATCGCTAGAGTCTACTAACCGAACCTCTAAACAAGCTAATTGATGAATATCTCTAGTTAATTGTCTTTTCTCGACCTCTACATGTGCTAAGCTACCCATGGATCGGCGACTTAAGGCATCTTCTACCACAGTAGCTTTCCCTGGGTTGTAGAGAATGTTAACATCGTAATATTTTAATAACTCAAGCCATCACCTCTGTCGCAAATTCAACTCTTTTTGCTTGAAGATATATTGCAGGCTCTTATGATCTATAAATATATCAACATGAACACCATATAAATAAGGACGACATATTTAAGCGCATGGACAACCGCAACTAACTCGAGATCGTGGGTCGGATAATTCCTCTTGTGCTTCCTTAACTACCTTGAAGCATACACAATTAGCTTCCCATGTTGAATCAGGACACACCCTAACCCGACACCTGAGGCATCAGAATACATAGCATAACCATCTGGACCCTCTGGAAGTGCTAGAACTGGCGCTGAGGTCAACTTGTTCTTAAGCTCTTGGAAACTCTGCTCGCAAGCCTCCGTCCACTAAAACTTAGTTGCTTTCTGTGTCAACTTTGTTAATGGTGCCGAAAGAGAAGAAAACCCTCTACGAACTTTCGGTAGTATCCTGCTAAGCCTAGTAAGCTATGAACCTCTGTTGGAGTGGTAGGTCTAGGCCGGGATTTCATAGCCTCAATCTTCTGAGTGTCTACCTTTATACCTCCATCGGATACAACGTGCCCCAAGAATGCTACAGACTTCAACCAGAACTCATATTTAGAAAACTTAGCATATAATTTACTATCACGGAGGGTTTGGAGTACCGCTCGCAGGTGGTCCGCATGCTCATCCTCTGAACGTGAATAAACCAAAATATCATCAATAAATACTATCACGAACATATCTAGAAATGGTCAGAATAGGCTATTCATCAAGTCCATAATTATGACAGGTTCATTCGTCAACCTGAAGGACATGACAAGGAACTCGAAGTTGCCATATCGGGTCTTGAATGCTGTCTTAGGAATATCTTTCTCCCGAACTCTGACCTGGTGGTATCCCGACCTCAAATCTATCTTTGAAAAGCATCTAGCCCCCTTCATCTGATCAAACAGGTCATCAATCCTTGGAAGTGGATACTTATTCTTGATAGTTACCTTGTTCAGCTGCCTATAATCGATACACATCCTCAGCGAGCCGTCTTTCTTCCACACAAACAGTACTGGTGAACCCCAAAGTGAAGTACTGGGCCTGATGAAACCTTTCTCCAGCAGATCTTTTAACTGCTCCTTCAACTCCTTCAATTCGGCAGGTGCCATTCTATACAGAGGATGGATATTGGCTGAGTTCCCGGAAGCAAATCGATGCCAAAATCAATCTCTCGCTCTGTGGGAATACCTAGAAGTTCATCTAGAAATAGATTCGCGTACTCTTTTACTACTGGATAGACTGAAGTGTAGGTATCTCAGTATCTACATCTCTAACTGGTACAATACGAGAAATGCACCCTTTTTCGATCATTTTCCTCGCCTTCAGATAGGAAATAAACCTACCTCTGGGTGTCGCTGTATTACCTACCCACTCAAGGACCGGCTCACCCGGAAAATGAAATCTGGCTATATTTGCTCGACAATCAACTGTGGCATAGCAAGCTGCCAACTAGTCCATGCCCATGGTAACATCAAAATCTAACATCTATAGCTCAACTAGGTCGGCAGAGGTCTGACGACCACAAACTGTCACCGTACAACCTCGGTAAACCCGTCTAGCAATAATTGATTCTCCGACCGATGTAGATACCGCAAAAGGACCACTTAGTATTTCAGGCACTATACCAAACTTCCTCGTGACAAATGGGGTAATACACGATAAAGTAGATCATGGGTCTATCAAGGTATAAGCATCGTGAGAGCAAATGGTCAACATACCTGTCACAAGATCTAGTGATGACTCCTGATCCTGTTGACCCGCTAAAGCATAGCTACGATTCTTGTTACCACCTAAACTGGAACCTCTACCTCTTCCCCTACCTCTACCAGCCGAAGACTAAGACTCGCGCCCTAAAGGATGCACATACATAAATGATCCCGTTGCTAAATTCCCTGATTGTGCCATACCCCCAGAATATCTATTTGGGCAATCTCACATCATATTCCCCGGACGTACACATGTATAATAAGCATCGTAACCGGCTCGGAATTGGCCCAAGTGTCCTTTACCACATATGTCACACCGCGACGGAAATGAGCATGTTTGCCCTGAACCACGCTGTCGCTGTAAACCCGACGCCCGTGAGCTCTCACCTGGTCCTGACTGAGTATAACGGTCATACCTGTAACCTTGTAACTGAGGTGGCGGAGGCCTAGGTGTCCGTTCAAAGTACTAGGGCCTATAACTACCATGAGACTTCTCTTGAGACCTGGAAAATCTCACCTCCTACGCTGCCCTGACTTAGTCCTCTCCGTACCCTGCTGACGCCTACCCCTTTCTATATTCTGGGCGAATGCCTGAATCCAGGAGATATCCATACTATCCTACAATGCAGCGGTGGCACATGCCTCGGTCAACTTTGGGGCCAACCCTGCTATAAACCTGTGAATCTTGTCCCGCATAGTAGCAACTATGGATGGTGCATATCTGGCCAATGAGTCAAAACGGAGACTATACTCTCGAACACTCATATTGCCCTGCTTGAGGTCTAGAAACTGATCGACTCGAGCCTGTCGGATCTCCCGCGGTAAGTACTGGTCAAGGTAGGCATCCAAAAAATCCTCCCAAATAGCTGGAGGTGCATCACGTCCCCTAGACCTTTCCCATCCCTCGCATCGAAGGATGGCTATATCTCGGAGTCGAAAAGCTGCTAACTCAATTGCCTCTTTCTCCATGGCATGCATACCCCGAAAGATCTTATGAAGCTTATATATGAAATCCTACGGGTCTGCCCTCTGATCTGTCCCCGTGAACTCTGGGGGACTCTAAGAAATAAACTCTTGGACCCTTGAACTCCCAGAACCCTTAGAGGATCCTGCACAAGTGGATGCCCTAGCATGTTTCTGGGTAGCTACCAACTGTCAACAAATGCACCGCACTCCTCAAGTCTTGATCCGATGGAAGCGGAGGGGGAATTGGATGTGCGGTCTCCCTAGGAATCTCCTTAGGTGGTGGAGGAGCTGGGCGTGGCTGAGTAGGGGTCTCTCCCTGGGCCTCATATTGGGCCCCATCTACTGGGGGTACCCTGCTAGTCCCCTCACCTACTGCTGTATCTCTCCTTTGGCTAGCCGTATTCTTCCTAGTCACCGTCATCTGTGCATGCGAACGCCAACACGTCGGTTTAACTCAAATTTCCCATAACTAAGTTCTACAACACGATTTAGATGTGAAAGAAGGGTAATAAACTCCTAAATTCCCTGTAGTCCCCTGCTTATATAATGTGGTGCACCACACATCTATAAACAAGACCCTACTAGACACGGCTTGTAGACTCCCTAGAATAGAACTGCTCTGATACCACTTTTGTCATGCCCCGAACCTGGGGGACGAGACCGGCACCCGGTGCCTCGTCTATCCTTGCGTATCAACTTGCGACTAAGGGACTGAACATATAATGTCATTCTTTAGCCATGAGGCCACATATTGCAAGACGATTTGTGAAGCAAAATATAAAACTGAACGAAAACTACTACTGGCTAAACATCAATATAAGGCAGGGCCGACAAGGCCGTCATAGCTACTACATTTGACAAACCAACATATTATACATACAAGGCCTAAAAGCCCAACATACTACACTAACAGGAAATGTCTACAAGCCTTTACTGATAGATGTACTGAGATCGGAACAGGCCCCCGACCTACCCATAACCTATATATATATGTATAGAGAATGTACACAAAACTCTAGACCCGAAAACTCCGAAGGACGTGGAGCTTACCGATAAATCTAAACTCGGGCAACACCTATTGAGGAGGTCTACCCGTCTGCCTGTCTGAACTTGCAAGCATGAAATGTAGCGTCCCCAGAAAAGGGACGTCAATACGAAATAATGTACCGAGTATGCAAGGCAATAATATAACATAAAGCTGAAACTAAACTGATAATATAATAGCTGAAAGTAACTGGGAGTTAAAGATAATCTGAAGATATGCTCGCCTGCTAATACTGACTCAACCTTCTCAATATAGTAAGTAAAATAGCTGTCCGACCTTATAAGGCTATTTTCTGCTGTAGGGCTCGCTCATAGGCGCTTGGCCATACTAGGCTCTGTATCTCGGCCAACTGGGCTCGCTCATAGGCGCTCGGCCATAGTAAGGTCGTTATATAACTTACCATCTGATCCGAGGTTGGCCAATAGGGGCCTACCCATCGATTATAGCTCGATGGTAATGAAAATATTGTAATATTGTATATATAGATTCTCTGCTCTCTTGACCGGAAGAAGATAATACTTAATTGAACATAAAGTCTCGATAAGGGAGAATACTGTAACTTATGAGACTAGGATAATGTATGTAAATTCGGGAGTATGAACTTCTCTTTATGCTTCGTTATCAAACTCGTGTAATTACGAGATCATGCCAAAGTAAAGGAAAGGGTTAGCTTTAACATACCTGGAGTAAGGAAAAATCCATATGATATTGTTGGAAAAGGTTGCACCGTACTCCTTTAGAACCGCAAAAACTTTCGTTGCTAAGGTACTAATAATTCTCGAAGGAATTGTTTTGTTACAAGAAAGTTTGTTGAGTGTAGTGTCTGTTTTGAAAAGTTTTGAATTAGGAAAAGGTTATAAGATTCTGTTTTGAAAATGTTTGAATTAGGAAAAGGTTATAAGATTCTTACTTGGTTACTTTAAGTCCAATGAAGCCAGCTTGCTAAATGTCTTACATGTATCATATGTATATCACTTTAGATGCCACCTTTCAATCAAGATTGTTAGTCACTTATTTTGAGGGGGGGGGGGGGGGGGGGGGGGGGGGGTTGCCACATCATGCCACTTAGTCCTGATCATGTATGTCCCTATTAATTAGGTAATATCCCCTTATCCAATAATTAACCACATATAATTAAGAATTATCACAACTTACTTAAAATACTACTCATTTTTAATACACCTTATACATCATACTATCGTGGTCACATGGTACCTTGTATGACACTAGTCCATAAATACGAGGTATTATAGCTTGGATCGTATTTTATACCAAATTGTCAAACTTCGACGAAACTCATTTTCTTCTATTTGCTTACCTTCTCTCGTTCGCGAATTTTACTCATCAAGTATTTGAAATAGCATAATGCTTATAATCCCAAAACAACTCCATTCCCTAACTTACATCGATTAACTTACGACGGAATACTAACGTACGAAAACGCGAGACGTAACAACTACAAGATGGGCAAGAACATGGGTTTGAAAGTTGATATCACTAGGTCCTAATTAATTGGGCAAGGGATCAGATAGGAAATTAACAAGACATTTTTAGCTTGTTCAAAAGACACTTCAAAATCTTCAAGACAAGAGTTTTTAAACAGAGTAGAGTAACCAGAACTTTTACACTTAAACAGAGAATCAAAGGTAAAATAGTCTAGAATAATACGCTGACCTAGCAAGAGGGACTCAATCTTATCAGATTTGGGGGAACGAAGATTTGCATCGAACATGCGAACAAGATCTTCATAAACCTTTGGAGGGGTTAGAACAAAGAAATTTTCCCATTCCTGAAAACTAAAGAAATCTTTTACCTTGCAATTGAGGGCATCCATCTCTTACAGATTGACGATTCTTCCATGAGCGATTGATTTTCCCTTGAAAGTAACAAAGTTGTCTCTATTGGGTTAAGCCCAATAGTTACTTCCGACTCTATCACACTGTCTAAGTCTATCTTCACTTTCTTTGGGGTGTAGGTTGCAAATCCTTCTTCCACATGACACTTTCCTAGGACTTTTTCACTAGGATTTGAGCATCATCGGAGAGGTCTGCCCTACAATATGAGAAGTTCTCAGAGTGATCATACCCAATGGTGACGAGTTCTGATGGTTGAGTAAGGATTTTCCCTTTGGACCAGGTGCTTTTATGAGTGGAGACGAAAGGGTTTATCGACGCTTTAACCATCAGAGAGCTAGGGTGAAGATTACAATGTGAGGGATTAAGGAGGAGGAAGTCTTAGAGAGAGAGAGAGAGAGAGAGAGAGAGAGAGAGAGAGAGAGAGAGAGAGAGAGACATGAAAAGGCAAGATAGAAGCTACGTGACTGATGAGTGCAGAGAAAGGGAACATGCACGTTTGATTCATTTTCCATCTCAGGGGTACTTAAAAGGTGTAAGAGAGACTAATAACGTAGGCGTCTCATTAATGCTACTGGAGGTAATGAGGAGATACGACGGTACAAAAGGATTTCTTACCAAATTCACTAACACGCGCTGTTGATACCCAATTTTTCCTCAAATTATTTGCAAACTTGCATATAAGTTTTCTAAATTACTCTTTGTAATAATGAGTATTTTTCCCTATTTTTTCATATTTTTATTAAATTATTTTCTTGTTTATTTTAATATTTCATATTTAAATAATTCATAAATTGTGCTCTAAATAATTTCAAAATATTTTCCAGTTCAGTATGTCATTCATAATCACTTTTTACTTATTAAAATTCAATTATTTCATAAATGGCCAAATTGGGTCTTATTTAATTACAATTACAATCATTTTGCAATTATGGCCTAATTAGACATTTTATACCTTTTAAAATTTGAATTTATGTTTCTTACATTTTTAATATTGTTTGATTATTGTAATTTTACCTATTTTAACTTAATTTTATTTCTATACAACTATTAGCTATTTTAATTAATCAATTATCTATTTTTACGGGTATTTAACAAGTAGCCACATTATTTTAAATTCTAGCCACACTTTAACCTAATCTCTAAACCCAATTAACCCCAACCCATCAGACTATTTAATTTAGCCCAATCCTAAAATCAACCTGACCCAACTCCTGATTAGATCTGAGCCGTTGATCAAATAAGATCAACGAATTTGATCAACGGCCCAAATCATTTCTTTCCTTAATTAACTCTACCTAACACCCCCTCCCCGTCCCACTCTTTCGAGACCCCTCATCTCTCTCTTCTGGTCTTTTCCTCTCCCCCTTCTTTCTAGAACCTTCTGGTTCTCCGATGGTCTCCAGCCTTCATCTCCGGCCACTTCCAAGCTCACCTCCTTTCAACCACCAGCCGCCTTGAAGCCTTATCTCTCCGATCCTCTCCGTCTTTGAGACCACCATGGGTTTCAACCATGTTGGACCACTATTGGGGATAATGCTTTGGTGATTTTCCGGCCTTCTCCGGTGGGTTTTTTTTACGACCATGCCACAATCACCATTACCTTCGAGCTTCGCGACAGGTTCTCCGGTTATCTCTGATTCTTTTACGAAACCATAACTTTTGAACTTTTCGATCTTTTCTAATAGATCTATACATATTATTTTTTCTTTCCATGTTTCCTTCAAATATTTCTCAATTTCCTAAACGATTTTTTATCTTTTCAAAACTAGGGTTTGAAACCATTTTTCGAAACAATTCTCTTTTAATTTCTTAGCGTTATTCTTGTGGTTTTTACCGTGTTCTAACTTTATTTGAGCTTTTTCCCCTTGTGTGACTCATTTGTTGTTAAAACCCCCCAAATTTTCTTGGTTCAATCTGTGAGTCTGAGTATATTGGCCATCTACGTTTATCTGTTTAGCATGAGTGCTCTGCTTTTGTGGATACTTTGTTATCCCTGGTGTTATTTGCTATGTGCTCGTCACTAGGGTTCCTGACTATTCCTTTCTTTCACCCGTATCATGATTCGTACCATATTCTGATTTCTGCCTATGTTGTTTGTGTCTATTTTCATGAATTTCTAGACCTATGTGAGTTCTTGTTATTATAATCATTAGGGTTTCTGATTTTGATTCTCCCTATTATGTCATGTTCGCTTGTGCTAGTGTTGAATCCCTAGCTCTATGGGATTCTTACTTAAGTCCCTAATTTTGACTTACAAATTATTCCCTTGCTTTATTATGTGATTTGATTCTACTGTTAGATTGATTCTTACAGACCTTTCCTTAATTTGATTTTCTGAACCTCGACTAATTACTTGCTCTATGTGCTGAAATTACTTCCTTGTGATATTTTCCTCTAATTAATGCCGATTTCCTGTAACTAGGGCCTCATTTGAGGATGTCCTTACTGATATTCGAATTTTTAACTATCTCTTGCTCTATTTTTGTGTCTGGTATTACTGTCAAATTGATACGTATATATTTCTCCTTAAATAGGATTCTGAACTTGGTCTTACTTACATGTGTTATACTTGTACTGTCCGTCTTACATGATCATCTTTCCTTATATTACTAGTCTATCCCTGATTGAGTATGACTCATTAATTAAAGGGAGTACTTCTATTACTTTGATTCGAATTGATGCCTACTTCCATAATTTTGCTGAACTAATTGTTTGTTACCTTATTTACTACCTGTTTGCAACTATATATGCCTCTATTCTTTCACTAGCAACAAACATCAACACTATACTACTCTCTTGTGCTCTTTCTTCCTCTCTCTCTTTGCTCTACTTGCTGCTCTCTACTCTTGCCTATTATTAGCCGGCTGTAAGCCAAGGCTAATAGTGCTATCACTTTGCTCTCTCTCTTAACACTGGTATGTTCTAATTTAAGTTTACAACATCCTAAAACAATATGTTTCAATTCTGGTTAAGATTCTTGTTGTTTATTTTGTGCTTTTACTTATGGTTCTATTGCCTACCATGTAACTAGTAGGTCTACTCTCTTTCTATGATCTCTCTTCTTCTTCTAGCCTAGCATGACTCCTATTTTCCTCTCTATGATTCATTATGGCCCATGTGACTCTTTTACTTCTCCTTTCTGCATATCTAGCATCTCTTTATGTATGTTTCTTTATCAATTGCCTAGCTTCTAATGCACCTATAATACTTAGTATTCTCAGATTTGTATCTCCATCTATAATATGTGATGAACTCTTGGCGTATCACATCTTGTGAAAATCTGTAACGTTGTTCTAAGGACTGATTACTGCAAATATGTTGCTATCATTACTTGTCCCTAATCCCTTTCCCCTATTTGTGTTTGCTTTCTTGAATTCTGCATACCTGCTGAGTTGTGACAATTCTTCTGCCTCCTTTTCAAACTGGTTTTTCATAAAAGATCTGATATTTTCCTCTAAAGCCATGTTATTTCAAAAACTCCCTTTCAAACACAACTTTTTTTAACTACTCCTTCCTGCACTTCGCACTACTCTTAGACCCTTAGGTTCCAACCCCTCAGTGTGAGCATTGCTTAGGGACCTTGAGTTCCCTCTAAACTTTGACACACTGAGGCAGGTAATTCTACACTGCACCTATCTCAACTTTGGCAACTGCTGGGTGCTGGTATTGGCCAGGGCCCTCACAAGGGCCTTTGGGAGATTTGCCGCACCCAGGCTATGTAAGGCTGTGAAGCTCGAAAGGGGTGAGGTTGGAAGATTGGGCCTGTTTGAAGTCTCCCTATAGAATAACTTCTTGTTTTCCTCTTTGCAATTACTACAATTCATTTGTTATGGTCTGTAATAATTTGTAAACAAATGATTGGGGCTGGATAATGAATATGGGAGGGAATTATGCATGTTTAGTATAGTATGGGTAGAAATCATGACTATAGTCTTTATTTCCCTATGTGTGCAATAGTATCATGCTTAGGACATACATGCCATGCATTAAAAAAAATTATGTTTAGGTTCTTCATTTCAACACATCTATTATATTCATAGCATCTGACACTATGTTCCCAGTATAACTAAACGAGTTACAAAAGGCTGTCATAATATATTGCTCATGCATTTTTGTAAACATGACATATAGAAACCATGTCTTAAGATGATACTTTGTGCATTAGATATCTTGCCCTTAGGAATTCTTATTTATCAGACCTTGAACGCCTAGTTAACATAATCTAATACTCTCATAAAATATGTTTAATCTACTTGAAACATTTTCATGCAAACATGTATCTATTAAAATCAGAATCCAAATACGCATGTTCACCCTTTAAAAATAAGTAGGCAATGTATACGACGCCTAGGCAAATTGTAGGTCTGATACGTATTAAAATCAAATCAATTATGTTCTACTAGCTTAATCAGCCCCTTTGAACATTTTGAACCCTGCTGCCCCCATTCTTGTTTTACCTCACCGAAGTTCACTTTACCTTTTATTAAAACTCCTGCTCAATTTTAAACAGTCTTGAAGTGTTGCATCTATTTCCTTTTACTGATTTTTTTACTGATTCCTGTTCTATTATGTTTTCAAAGATACCTCACTCTACTTAAAATCATACCATTTCGAATCCTTGCTTTGTATTTCCCTAAAGTTACTATATTTTGATAAAAGTTACTATGTTTTGATACCATCTTACTACTTCTTTTACTACAATTCTCTGAATACTGATAATTATTACTCTATGTTAAGCCATTGTATTTTAGTCCCTTATCTTTTAAAATCACTATATTACTTCAAACCCATGCTTTAATGACTTTATTCTATGTTTTCTGAAAGCTTTAAATCACTACGTACTTCTAAATCTTACTGTTGCCTTTAACTACTGTATTTTTGAAAATCAACTATCCTTCAAGTCACTCAGTCTTAATTAAATCTCATGTCTTCATTAAGTTTTCCAACTCAGATTCCTACGACCTATTTTATTAAAATTCCTATTTTTGAACTCCTGTATTGAGACTTTAATCGTGTTTGAGACGTGCTACTTACATGTCTATGTGTGGAGGGACCTGTGAGCCTTTCTTTGTCTCTATATGCTCCCTTATATGTGTAGTCCTATTTGTTTTGAATGTCGCATAGTATTTTGTCCTTTAAACTTAAGGGTTCAGCTTAGTTCCTGCCTTGTAGGATTAGTAGTCCTAAACACCCTCCAGGACTTATAGAATGGTACGGGTAATGGCACGCAGTAAGCATTCGTAACCAACACGCGTATTTTTTAAATAACCTTTACGAGGTGGGGAGGGTAGAATACGGATATGATGACCGGTGCGCTAATACCACGTGTAGCCGCCTCTTCGAGGTGTGACATACCGGGTATTGCATTGAAGTGATCCGTATTACTTTAAACCTAGGACAGTTTTTTTTCAAATGTTTATTTTATACTTTCTCCAAACTTTTAAAGATTTTTAAACTTGTTTGAAATCCCCTCTTATATGAACCTTACTTGTTACTTGTTCACCGTCCAAATTCACAAAACTTATTGGCTGGGACCCACAGTTGTGGATCTTGAGGGGTGCCTAACACCTTCCCCTTGGGATAATTTCAAGCCCTTACCCAATCTATGGTAACGTGAACTAGTTCATGAGTTATCAACTCTAGGTGCCCTAACGCACCATAAAAATCGTTAGGTGGCGACTCTTCTTTAATCCCTTTCCTTTAAGGAGTTTTCCAAATGTCATAAACTCGATCTCTCTGTACCTAACCCGTGCGATAGAAAAAGGTGGCGCGACAACATTGCGACTCTGCCGGGGATCTTCCCTAGGCTTATACCATTACAATTTGCTTTGTAAATTTGGACCTTTAATTTGCATTTAAATGCTTATGCCTTTTCCCCATTATATGCTGTTAACTGTTTACTTGTTACAAGTATTTATTTCACCCGAACGTAACTAACATATCTTCATGTTTTCTTTGTAACCGCTTTCTGTTATAATTGTTGTATTCCCTTTCTTTACCGTTTTCCTCAACGTGAAAATACATGCCTATCTGTTTTAATGCTTATTATTACATATCATGCTCCGCATTCATATTCCACTCGTGCCAAACAAATCCTATAGCAACGCTTACAATGAGTGGTTGCGCTATTCCAATATTATTACCCCTAAATTCGGAAAGGCGTATTTGCGGTAAAACTAGTCGATCAGCGGTGCAGTCGACATATCCGTGCCTTTCCCCCTTGAGTTGTCCGCTCAAGGGTACTAGTCTAAAACCCCAATAGAAACCTTACCCTATTATATGTTGCATGCATCATGGTCAAACCTAGCCAGGCTAACGTGTTGTTCGCACAATAGCCTTTAAGATAGCCTTGTCCAAAGTCCATTGGGTTTCCCTAGAACCCAAAAGGACGCTTTCACGTTCTGTGCATTTATTTGAAGAACTTAAATGCTCATTGCTAATTATTTATGTTAAATGGTCGAGTCTGGTGGGGTAAGGGCCTAACCTGTTTTCTTTGTAGAGATGAGGCACGAGGTCCCCAGATTCGGCATGGTCACCAACATCCACCCAAAACTTCTAAACTGGTGGGAAGACTTGCATTCAAGCGACAAAACAGCAGTCAGAAAACACCTAGGCAACTTGCCCTCTCTCTTGGACATTCAGCCTAATAACATGATGATAAAGGCTACCACCTTATTCTGGGACTGTGATCGGTCAGTTTTTCGATTTGGGAACAATGAGATGACACTGCTGCTAGAGGAGATAGGGGGTTTAGCTGGTTTGCCTTGGGAGTCTCAAGGGTTATTGATGCCTGAAAACCGAACATGCCGGGGTTTTCTCAAGATGATGGGACTCAAGAAGAATCCGGATTTAGTCTGCTTGGAAGACTCGTACATCCCTTTTGACTATTTGTACTAGAGGTATGGCCATAGTCAGCCTTACCGCACATACCAGGAAGAGTTCGCCCTCACCTCTCTAGGACACATTCACCGCGGGTATTCATCTTCATATTCTGTTTTTTGGGATTGATGGTCTTCCCGAAAAAGAAGGGGAGAATCCACACCGGATTGGCTATGGTTACCAAGACTCTGATAGAAGGGATCGACGGACAAGATTTCAACATTGTACCTATGATTGTTGCTGACATATACCGAGCTTTGGAGAACTGTCAATGAGGAGCGAAATTTTTTGAGGGTTGCAACCTGTTACTTCAGGTTTGGCTCACCGAGCATTTGCAAAGGGGCGACTACCGTCAAGACATACATAGGAGAGTTTGGGATGATCATATTGCTTTCCATCATCCAAAGCATATGAACTACATCCCTGACATGTTTGCACAGCCAGAAAATGCCAATGGATGGGTTGAGTTATTGGAAAATCTGACCGAGGATCAGATCCAATGGATGTTTGAGTGGTTCCCAACCAACGAATTCATCATTCAGACTAGAGACACTCCGTTCCTAATATTGATTGGTCTTAGAGGGACATACCCTTACGTCCCGATTTGCGTTATGAGGCAGGCGGGGAGGAAGCAAGTCGTCCCAAGGGTCGAGAAAATGAGTCATCTCAGGGCGGACTTCCAAGATAACGACAACCCTTACAAGTGTCAAGCTCAGCAATTGTGGCACTGCAGGATCCGGTTGGAGAAGGATACTATCGAGCCCGACAGGTATCACGCTGGTTGCTCTCCTTACTAACTGGGATGGTTGGAAGATAACTGGGGAGGAAGTATTGAGCCAGGGTTCGCTCGAGGACATAGGGTCATAGATGAGAAAGCCGAGGCAACAACTAGGCTCAACCAGCTTCGCAAAAGGCTCCGTGACTGTGAAGAAGATCATCACAAAATCCACATAGCCAACAAAAAGCTGATCGAGGAATGGAAGGACATGGCCATCACTTCCACCCAGAGGCTAGCACACTTGGAACGAGGCATAGTTGACTTGGAGGAAAAGTTCCTTAGGAGGATCGAGACTTGTCAAAAGACTGAGGGAATTGAAGTAGGAATTCTAGCCAAGACCTACTTACTGCTGGGACTCCGCGAGATGGGAATGTTGATCAAGGCAAGTAGAGGTGCCGAGTCTGGGGAAGGTCCTTCTGGGACCAAATAGATAGGATTTGTCTTTACTTTGCTTTTAATGTAATAAGGCCCCTGGCCATTAATGACATTTTTCATCTTCGTATTTTTATAGTCAAGTTGGATTTGTCTATTTTATTATCAATAAAATGAGGCATTTAGTATTTAAGTTCTCCAAATTAATTTGTCGTTAGGCCTACCTCGGGCATAAAGAGGTTCCCCAACTTAGGATGCGTTTTACATTTTCGCATTACGTGTTTAAATTACCGCAATATTCTTTATAATCTTCACTAACTTCACTGCCTTTTTTTTTAGTTATTCCCCTTCCCCAAAGGTTAGTTCGTGCACTCTGGCATCAACAGCTTATTGCACCAGATCAAAGGGCCCTCCTCCTACTCCTCCTCCCAGTCCTCCCAAAGGAAAAAGCAAGGGTAAAACTAAGATGGCAGATGCAAGCGGTACTAGAAAAGACAACAGGGATGAACAGGTTGAGATCACTGATGGTCAGGGTATTCAGGTTCTGCACGAGGGTATGTCTCCACTAGAGAAGAAGCTGCTGAAGTTCCAAGAGGAACTTGACCAAGTCAAGAATTTGGCCCACTTATCATTCTCCTTCAACGTTCCAGACGTTCACTTCCCAAATACTCTGAACCCCACTTTACCCCGAAACGTCCCCAAACAACCCAATCACCCCAAAGATCCCGTTCCACCAGCGCCACACAACACATGTCACTACAATGCTCCGCCTCTCCAGGATCAGACGAGAGACCACCTCCAGGCTTANCCACGCAACACATGTCACTACAACGCTCCGCCTCTCCAGGATCAGACGAGAGACCACCTCCAGGCTTATGACAACCCCATTTATGTGGAAATCGTAGCTCATTCCACACCGCATACCTATGAGTCCGACGAGAAGGACAAGCTCATCAGGAATCTGGCCGAGGAACTCAAGAAATTGACCAACCGAGTTCAGGGCGTCGAAGGAGTTAAAGGGGTTGAGGGATTGAACTATGAGGATCTTTGCATACAGCCCGATGTTGAACTGCCCGAGGGGTACAAACCTCCTAAGTTCGAGATGTTTGATGGTACTGGTGACCCAAGAGTCAATCTGAGGACTTACTGCGACAAATTGGTCGGTGTGGGAAAAGATGAAAGGATCCGCATGAAACTCTTCATGAGGAGTTTGAAAGGTGATGCACTATCCTGGTACATCAACCAGGATCCAAAGAAATGTATCAATTGGGTGAATATGGCTACGGACTTCATGGATAGATTCAGATTCAACACAGAGAATGCACCGGATGTGTTCTACATCCAGAACTTGAAGAAGAAACCAACTGAGACTTTTCACGTGTATGCTACTCGTTGGAGGTCAGAGGCTGCCAAGGTCAGGCCAGCCTTGGAAGAAGAACAAATGAAGAAATTCTTTGTACACGCTTAGGATCCTCAATACTATGAGCGGTTGATGATGGTCGAGGGGCACAAGTTTTCTGATATCATCAAATTGGGAGAGCGAATCGAGGAAGGAATAAAAAACGGTATGGTTACTAATTTTGAAGCATTACAGGATACCAATAAGGCTCTGAAATCCGGTGGTGTGTCCAAGAAAAGGGATGTAGGAGCCGTGATGTTGGCACAACAAGCCAAGTCCTCTCCCAAATACCAAGTATACCCCGCACCTTCCTTCACATACCAACCAGCTCCAAGCTACCAAGCACCTTCACCTCAATACCAGACACCTTCACCCACCTACCAAACTCCACCATCCACATATCAGCCCACCTCGCCCAGATACTCAAAACTAGCTCCCGTCTATAATGCCTACAATTCCCAACCTTCTCACTATCAATCACCACCTAATCGCCAAAACTTCCCGAGACCTCGCCCAAACTTCGACCGTCGTCCACCAAAACAGTATACTGCCATAGCTGAACCCATTGACCAATTATACGAAAAGCTTAAAGCCGCCGGTTATATCACACACATTCCCGCTGTCATCCCTGAGAACCCTTCGGCATGAAGGGACACGCCATCGAGGAATGTCGTCCCCTGAAAGACAAGATACAAAACCTCATAGATAACAAGATCATTGTAGCCAAGGACCCTGCTCCTAATGTTCGCTATAATCCGCTGCCTGACCATAAAGGCAGTGTCCACATGATTGAGGTTGAAGATAATTGGGATCCTGAGGGATCAATTGGGCTAATTGCCGAGGGTGATTCGAAGAAGCCTGTGATTACTCTTAATTCGATCGTAGTCAAGATGCAGCCATCTGAGGAAGTTGAGGTAAACATGTCCATTCCACTTGAGTTTGAATCAAGACCACCTGCCGAGGGAAAAGCCCCAGGACCGATCGAAGTCGAGTTTGTGTGACCACTTGAAGTTGCGATCCGGCCATCTATAACATATACTCCGGCAGGAATAAGAATGACCACACCTATTCCAGTGGAAATGTCAATAACGTCACCCTTTTACTCAGACGCCATTCCAGGGGACTATACCGCTGAAGCAAGGAGGAAAGGTAAAGGCAAGTCTGAAGAAGCCATCGCTGCACAGGGTATGACAAGAACTGGTAGAGTTTATACCCCTGAACATTTGGCCGAGTCTAGCAAGCAGGACAACCACCGTCCCCTCATCATTAGGAAACTCATAACATCCTTCTTGTTCTTTGGTGGCGGCAATGCTTGGATGGCTTTGACCTTTGATGAATCCAGTTCTATTCCTCGGCGACTGACAATGAACCCCAGCAACTTGCCAGCAAGAACCCCGAATGCACACTTTGTAGGGTTAAGTTTCAGATTGTACTTCTTTAACATGTTGAAGAATTTTCTCAAATCTTCCATATGGTCAGCGGCCTTCTTTGATTTGACGAAGACATCGTCCACATATACCTCAATCTCCTTGTGAATCATATCATGAGATATAGTAGTCATAGCCCTCATGTAGGTGGCCCCTGCATTCTTCAGACCGAATGGCATCATCTTGTAACAATACACTATCCACGGCGTAATGAACGCCGTTTTCTCAGCATCTTCCTCGTCCATCCAAATCTGATGGTAACCGGCAAAACAATCTACAAAGGACTGCAGCTCATGCTTGGCGCAGTTGTCAATTAGGATGTGTATATTCGGCAAGGGGAAGTCGTCTTTCCGACTGGCCCGGTTGAGATCCCGATAGTCGACGCAGACTCTGACCTTCCCATCCTTCTTTGGCACAGGCACAATGTTGGCTAACCATGTAGGATATTCGACCACCCGCAGAACCCCGACGTTGATCTGCTTGGTGACCTCTTCTTTGATTTTCAAGCTCATGTCTGGTTTGAACTTCCTGAGCTTTTGCTTCACTGGTGGGCATGTTGGATTGGTTGGAAACTTGTGTTCCACAATAGATGTACTGAGGCCAGTCATGTCATCATATGACCAGGCGAATATGTCATCATATTCTCTTAATAATTCCATATATTCCTCCTTTTCTGACGGCGATANTTTCCCAGGTTGACGACCTCAGTCTCGTCCAAGTTAGACTTAGGTCTATTCTCAAAGTTCTTGACCTCTTTAATAATATCCTCAGGTATATCATCCTCGTCTGACTCAAAATCCGTTTGTTGCGTTGCCTCATTGCATGTCACAGTCGTCGGTTCATCAAGATAAGTAATAGTAATGCTGTGTAAATAAAGTAATGGGGAGGAAAACAGTAGCAAGTAAATATAAGATTTATAAAGAAACTGGAAATGCTTTGATAAATTGAATAATTGTTTGAACATGGGAGCTCTTTCTTGCAGAAATTAAAAATGCGAAAAGGAAGAAAATTCTTTAAATAAATAAAATGTAAATAATGCTTGTTTTGTTAGCCTTGCTACCCCGAGGCTCGACATGCTTTGGTTGTCCTGACAGACCAATTCTTGAGATATGATCCTTTTCTCACGACCTGTATGGAAGGGCCTTCCTCCCCCTCCTCTTCAAGAATGACACAACAGTCCATGTCCTCATCGTCCAGAAATAAATCCCTCATTGTCGCTAACGCTTCCTCTTCATCCGTACCATAGATGATATCAGCTTGTTGGAAAGTTTGCTCCAAGTGAGGTATTGACTGCTCCAATGGGTAGTAGGGGCTGCTCCATGGTGGCGACCACTTCTTAAATTCCTTCCAAGTGTACTCGTACCCCAGACCGAAATTGGTACCGTTCTTCTTGAGTTTTATTGGCTTCGTTATTCCCTGGATATTTTTACCGAGCCCTTTACCTGGCTCGTACCCTTTCCAGTTCAAGATGATTTCAATCTTACTGTCCCACAACTTGTCCTTATCAATGGCATTAACTCGTTCAATGTTGTGGTAGATCTCTCCAGCCAACTTCCTTCTTCCATCGATGACCGAAAAGGTCTGGCGACCATAGATATGGTTGCTACCGTCGCCATGAATGATTACCTCTTGGTGATTCCATTCGAACTTCACAGCTTGATGTAGGGTTGATGCCACGGCCCCAACAGTGTGGATCCAAGGTCGTCGTAACAGTAAGTTGTAGTATGCAGTCATATCTATTACTTGGAAATCTACATCGAACCAAGTTGGTCCCATCTGTAAGCACAAGGTGATTTCTCCCATGGTGGACCTCTGCGAACCATCGAAGGCTTTTACGTTGATCTCTCCTTCCTTTATCTCATGTAGACTTTTGCCCAATTTCTTGAGCGTGACCAGCAGACAGATGTTGAGGCTGGACCCCCCATCAATTAGGATCCTTGTAATGAAATGATCCTCACATTGTACCGTGATGTGTAGTGCTCTGTTATGCCCTAACCCCTCGGTCGGTATCTCATCTTCATGATAAGTGATCTTGTGGCTCTCCAGTACCTGGCCCACCATGTTGGCCATCTCCCCGCTGGTGATATTTTCTGGTGCGTATGCTTCACTCAGCACCTTTAACAAGGCACTCCTATGTGTTTCAGAGTTCTGTAATAGGGAGAGAATGGATATCTGAGCGGGTGTCTTGTTCAACTGGTCGAGGATTGAATACTCCTTGGCTGGTATCTTTCTCCAATGATCGTCTGAACCTGTCTCAAGGGTGGGAGGACGGTTGGCAGCCTGCTTGCTAGACTCGGCCAAATGTTCAGGGGTATAAACTCTGCCAGTTCTTGTCATCCCTTGTGAGGCAATGGCTTCCTCAGACTTGCCTTTACTTGTCCTCCTCGCTTCAGCGGTGTAGTCCCATGGGATGGCGTTTAAGTAGAAGGGTGGCATTGTTGACATTGCCACTAGAATAGGTGTGATCATTCTTATTCCCACCGGAGTATATGTTATAGGTGGCCGGACTGCAACTTCGAGAGGCCGTACAAACTCAACTTCAATCGGCACTGGGGCCTTTCTTTGGCGGGCGGTCTCGATTCAAACTCGAGTGGGATGGACATGTTTACCTCAGCATCCTCGGATGGCTGCATGTGAACCACAATCGGGTTGAGAGTAATTGCGGGCTTCTACGGATCACCCTCTGCAATCAACCCAATTGATCCCTCGGGATCCCAATCATCATCTACCTCAATCATATGGACACCACCTTTATGGTCGGGCAGCGGATTATGGCGAACATTAGGAGCAGGGTCCTTGGCTACAATGATCTTGTTTTCTATGAGAGCTTGTATCTTGTCCTTCAAGGAACAACATTACTCGATGGTGTGTACCTTCATGCCAGAATGGTAAGCACAGGATTTATTTGGGTTGATCCACTGAGAAGGGTTCTCAGGGGTGGCAGCAGGAATGGGTGTGACATAACCAGCGGCTTTGAGTTTTTCGTATAGCTGATCGATGGGCTCAGCTATGGCAGTATACTGTTTCGGAGGGCGACGATCGAAGTTAGGGCGGGGTCTTGTGAAGTTTTGGCGAGTAGGTGGTGATTGGTAGTGAGAAGGTTGGGAATTATAGGCATTGTAAACGGGAGCTGGTTGGGAATATCTGGGCGAGGTAGGCTGATATGTGGGTGGTGGAGCTTGATATGTGGGTGAGGGTGCTTGGTATTGAGGTGAAGGTGCTTGGTAACTTGGAGCTGGTTGGTATGTGAATGAAGGTGCGGGATAGACTTGGTATTTAGGAGGGGATTTGGCTTGCTGTGCTACCATCACGGCTCCTACATCCTTCTTCCTGGACACACCACCGAATTGCAGAGCTTTATTAGTAGCTTGTAAAGCTTCAAAGTTGGTGACCATACCGCTTTTGATGCCCTCTTCGATTCTTTCTCCCAACTTAATGATGTCAGAGAACTTGTGACCCTCGACCATCATCAGTCGCTCATAGTATTGAGGATCCTGAGCTCGCACAAAGAACTTCTTCATTTGTTCCTCTTCTAAGGCCGGGCTGACCTTGGCAGCTTCTGACCTCCAACGAGTAGCATACTCACGAAAGGTCTTCGTTTGTTTCTTCTTTAGGTTCTGGATGTAGAATACATCCGGTGCATTCTCCATGTTGAACCGGAATCTATTCATGAAGTCTGTTTCCATGCTTACCCAATTAGACCATTTCTTTGGATCCTGGCTGATGTACCAGGACAATGCATCTCCTTTTAAGCTCCTCATGAAGAGTTTCATGCGGATTCTTTCATCTTTTCCCACGCCGACCAGTTTGTCGCAGTAAGTCCTCAGATGGACTCTTGGATCACCAGTACCATTGAACATCTCGAACTTGGGAGGTTTGTACCCCTCGGGCAGTTCGACATCAGGTTGTATGCAAAGATCTTCATAGTTCAACCCCTCAATCCCTTTAACTCCTTCGACGCCCTGAACTCGGTTGGTCAATTTCTTGAGTTCCTCGGCCAGATTCCTGATGAGCCTATCCTTCTCGTCTTACTTAGGGGTATGCGGTGTGGAATGATCCACGGTTTCCACATAAATGGGATTATCGTAAGCCTGGAAGTGGTCTTTTGTCTGATTCTGTAGAGGTGGAGTGTTATGGTGATAGGCATTGCATTGTGCTGGCGGGACTGGGTCCTTGGGGTGATTTGGTTGTTTAGGGATGTTTTGTGTTAAAGTGGGGTTTGGAGCATTTGGGAAGTGGATGTCTGGAACATTGAGGGAAAGTGATAAGTGAGCCAAATTCTTGACTTGGTCAAGTTCCTCTTGGAACTTCAGCAGTTTCTTTTCCAGTGGAGACATACCCTCGTGCAGAACCTGAATACCTCGACCATCAGTGGTCTCAACCTGTTCATCCCTGTTGTCTTTTCTGGTGCCGCTTGCATCTTCCATCTTAGTTTTACCCTTGCTTTTTCCTTTGGGAGGACTGGGAGGAGCAGTAGGAGGAGGGCCCTTAGATCTTGTGCGGTAGGCGGATGATGCCAGAATGCACGAACTAACCTTTGGAGAGGGGAATAATAAATAAAGAAAACAAAACAAAAGGTAAGGAAGTCAGTGAGGATTATAAAACATATTGCGGTAATTTAAACACGTAATGCGAAAATGTAAAACGCATCCTAAGTTGGGGAACCTCTTTGTGCCCGAGGTAGGCCTAGCGATAAATTAATTTGGAGAAATTGAAATGCTAAATGCCTCATTTTATTGATGATAAAAACGACTCTAAATATGCAAAAAATAAAAGTCACTAATGGCCAATGGCCTTATTACATCAAAGGAGACAAAATAAAAGACACCCCTATCTACTTGGTCCCAAAAGGACCTTCCCCAGATTCGGCATTCCTGCTCCCTTTGATCAGCTTTCCAAACTTGCGAAGTCCCAGCAGCAAGTAGGTCCTGGCTAGATATCCTCCTTCGGCTCCTTCAGCCTTTTTGCAGTCCTCGATCCTCTTGATGAACTTTTCCTCCAGCTCGACTATACCTCGCTCCAAGTACCCTAGCCTCTTGTTGGAGCTGATAGCCATATCCTTCCATTCCTCGATCAGCTTTCTGCTGGACTCGTGTATCTGGTGATGATTATCTTCACATTCACGGAGCCTCTTGCGTAGACTGTTGAATTTAACTTGCGCTTCGGCCTTCTCATCTATGACCCGGTGACCCTGAGCAAATCCTGGCTCGAATTGGCCCTCCATATCTTCTTCTAACCAGCTTAGATAGAAAACAGTACAACTGGCATGATACCTGTCTGGCTCGATGGTGTCTTTCTCCAGTACAATCTTGCAGTGCCACAAATGCTGGGCTTGGAACTTGTGAGGGTTGTCGTCGTCTTGGAAGTCTGCTCGAAGATGTCTCATCTTCTTTACCCTAGGTATAACCTGCCTCCTCCCTGCTTGCCTCATAACTCGGAGAGGGACGTAAGGGTACGTTCCCCACAGACCAATCAATATCAGAAATGAAGCGTCTCGGGGTCGGATGATAAATTCGTCCGTTGGGAACCATTCAAACATCCACTGAATCTGGTCCTCGGTCAAATTTCCCAGTAACTCAACCCATCCCTCGGCATTTTCCGGCTGAGCGAACATGTCTGGAATATAGTTCATTCGCTTTGGGTGGTGGAAAGCGATATGGTCATCCCAGATTCTTCGATGGATGTCTTGTCGGTAGTCACCCCTTTGCAGGTGTTCCGTGAGCCAAAGCTGAAGCAGTAAGTTGCAACCTTCAAAGTGTTTTGCTCCCTGCTGACACTTTTCTAAGGCTCGGTATATGTCTGCAATGATCATAGGCACAATGCTGAAGTCATGTCCGTTGATCCCCTCCATTAAAGTCTTAGTGACCATGGCCAACCTAGTGTGAATCCTCTCCTTCTTTGTCGGGAACACCATTAAACCCAGAAAACAAGCCATGAAATCAAACCCTCGGCGATGGATGTGCCCTAGAGAAGTGAGGGCGAACTCATCTTGATAAGTGCGGTATGCTTTGCTATGACCGAACCTTTCGTACAAGTAATCAAAAGGGATGTACGAATCCTTTAAACATACCAAGTCCGGATTTTTCTTCAGACCTAACATTTTGAGAAAACCCCGGCCTGTGCGATTCTCAGGCATCAACAATCCTGGAGATTCCCAAGCCAAACCGGCCAAACCTCCTATTTCTTCCAGCAACGGTGTTATTTCATTGTTTCCGAAGCGGAATACCGACCGATCGCAATCCCAGAATAAGGTAGCAGCCTCTATCATTATTTTGTTAGGCTGAATATCCAAAAGAGAGGGCAGGTTGCCCAAGTGTTTCCTGACGAGTGCTTTGTCGCTGGAGTGAAGATCCTTCCACCAGTTTAACAATTTGGGGTGGATGTTGGCGACCATGCCGAATACGGGGATTTCGTGCCTCATTTCTGCAAAACAAAAAGGGTTAGACCCTTACCCCTACCGGACTCGACTATTTAACATCAATAATTAGCAAAGAGCATTTAGTTCCCCAAATAAATGCACAGAACGTGAAGGTGTCCGTTTGGGTTCCAGGAAAACCCAATGGACTTTGGACGAGGCTATCTTAAAGGCTATGGTGCGGACAACAGATTAGCCTAGCTAGGTTTGACCATGATGCATGAAACATTACAATAGAGTAAGGTTATCTATGGGGTTTTAGACCGGTACCCTTGAGCGGACAACTCAAGGGGGAAGGCACGGAACTGTCGACTGCACCGCTGATCGACTAGTTTTACCGCAAATACGCCTTTCCGAATTTAGGGGGTAGTAATATGGGAATAGCGCAACCACTCATTGTAAGCGTTGCTATAGGATATTTGTTTGGCACGAGTGGAATATGAATGCGTAGCATGATATGCAATAAATATCATTTAAACAAATATGCATGTATTTTCACGTTGAGGAAAGCGGTAAAGAAAGGAAATACAATAGTTACAATGGAAAGTGGTTACAAAGAAAACATGAAGATATGTCAGTTTCGTTAAGGTGAAATAAATACTCGCAAAAATTAAACAGTTAACAACATATAATGGGGAATGGAAAAGGTGTAAGCATTAAAAGGAAAATTAAAGGTCCAAATTCACAAAGCAACTTGTAATTGTATAAGCCTAGGGAATATCCCCAGCAGAGTCGCCATGCTGTCGCTCCCCCCTTTTTTTTCCTCGCACGGGTTAGGTACGCGAAGATCGGGTTTCATGACATTCTGGACAACTCCTTAAAGAAAAAGGTTTTAAGGAAGAGTCGCCACTTAACGATTTTATGGTGCGTTAGGGAACCTAGAATAGTTAACTCATAAACTAGTTTGCATTACCAGAGATTGGGTAAGGGCTTGAAGTTATCCCAAGGGGAAGGTGTTAGGCACCCCTCAAGATCCACAACTGTGGGTCCCAGCCAAATAGTTTTGTGAATTTGGACAGTAAACAAATGACAAGCAAGGCTCACGTAAGAGGGGATTTCAAGTAAATGCTGAAATTATCAAAGGAATTTTAAAGAATAGTAAAATAAAATCATGAAAATTTCCTAGGTTTTAAATCAATATGGATCACATCAATGCAATATCCGGTATGTCACGCCTCAAAGAAGGGATACACGTGGTATTAGCGCACCGGTCATCATATCCATATTCTACCCTTCCCGCCCCGTTAAGGTATTTAAAACGCGTGTGTCAGTCACGAAGCTTATTGCGTGCTATTACCCGTCCCATGCTATAAGTCCTGGAGGGTATTTAGGACTACTAATCCTACAAGGTGAGTACTAGGTCGAACCCCTAGGTTTAAAAGGATAAAATTATAAGCGACATGTAAAACAAATAGGACTACAGATATGGGGAACACATAAGGGCAGATACGGGGCTCACAGATCCCTCCACAGGTAAACACATAGATAGCACGTATCAAACACAATCAAAGTCCAAAATCAGGATTTAAAAACAGAGGTTTTGAGTTGGAAAACAGTAGGTTTCAGCGGTTTTGGTTTTTGGAAACTCAGTAATAAAGCAGGAAGTTCAGTTAAAACAGAGAAGTTTAAAGAAGAGTAATTGATTAGAAATCCAGTAATTTAAAGCCGGTATCAAGATTTAAAAGTGCACAGCAGTTTCGATAAAGTTTTCAGTAAAAATGGATGAATAACTTTTAGAAAACCAGTAATCAGAAGTAACGCAAGATTTTTTAAATAAAGTAGAGTAACTTCGAACAGGAGTGACTTACTTTGAAATCCAATGACTCAAAAGTAAAGCAAGAACCAGTAGTTTTCAGTAAAAGAGAGTGAATGCACAACTTCAAGAACCAATAATTTTAAAATAGAGCAAGGATTCAAACAAAATGGAGTGATCTTGTGAAAGGGAGAATTTGTTTTGAAAATCTATTAATTGATGGGCAAGCAGGAGTGAAAATAATGACACACAGCGAGGTTCTCAGGTTTCCAGAAGAGACTGATTAGTTTTACAGATCATTTTGTTTTAACACAAACAGGACGCAAAATGATTGATTGGGTTTTAATAAGTATTGGGCCTAAGGTTTGCCTAGGCGAGCATATACATTGAGGTGAACATGTAGACTTTAGTTCTGATTTTAAAGATATGCAGGATAATATACTCGCAGAAGCGTTTTAAACNAATGCTTATGGAAATGCAGTAGCCGTACATTATATCACTTGTTGTAGTTATTAACTGTGAACAGGGCTTATAAAATGACAGGAACATAATAGACATGCTGAAATAAAGAACCTAAACATGATTTCTTTATCATGATATGCATGTCCTAAACAGGATACTATTGCACACATAGGGAAATAAATCCTATAGTCATGATTTCTACCCATTATTATGCTAAACATGCATAACCCCCCTCCCATATTCACTATCAAGCCCCAATTATTCGTTTACAAATTATTACAAACCAAGAATAATAAATTACATCACTTAAAGGAAAATAAGAAGCTAATTCTATAGGGATCCTTCAATCCGGCCCATATCTCCCAACCTCAATCCTTTCGAGTTTCACAGCCTTTCATGGTCCGGGTGCGGCAAAGCTCTCTAAGAACCTCGTGGGTCCTTGGCCAATACCAGCACCCAGACATATTTGCCAAAGTTGAGCATGTGCAGTGTGGAATCACCAACCTCAGTGCGTCAAAGTTCATAGGGAACTCAAGAGGTTCCCTAGGCAATGCTTACGCTGAGGGGGTGGAACTTAAGTTTCTAGGAATAGTGTGAAGTGCTAGAAAGAGAGAAAAGTTTGTAGCTGAAAAGAGTTTACAAAACTGGAGAGTTGTTTTGAATGATTAGCTTTTGAAAAACAAACAGAAGTACCAGACCAATCAACAAGTTCAACACTACATGATTTCACACAAGGACGATGGAAGAGGGGACAAATAGATCAGGAAGTGATATATGGATTTAATAGAATTGTTCAAACATGATTACACAAATAAGAAAGGTTGAGGGAATCAAGAAATGGCCAAGTTTAAACATGAAAATAGACAGTAACAGGATACATGCATAACAGGTACAAATCAAAGATAAACAACATTCCTAGAATCATTAGCATGTAAATCTTAAAGAGATGAAGCATGGTGAGTACTGAAAGATAAACAAGAGACTTAATTGCAAGTTGAACAGTAGAAGCACAAGTAGAAGAAAATCAGGAGGATGACAAATTGAAACAATAATAAACACATTGGTTTGAGACTTGGAATTTAATTAGAACATACCAGTGAGAAAAAGAGCAAAGCAGAATGCAGATGCAGAGTGAGAGAACAATGTTAGCCTTGGCTTATAGCCGGATAACAATAGACAAGAGCAGAGAGAACAATAGTAGAGCAAAGAAAGAGAGAAAGAATTCTAGCACAAGATAGAGCTTAGAATAGTATTCATGTTTTTTTGTTTAATAAAAGAGCATAAGTATTTATAGTTGAAAACAGGTGCTCAAATAAGGCAAGAATTGGAAGGCAGAATCAATTAGTGTAAGTAAATACACGGTTCCCTTTAGTCAAGGGAATCAAACTCAAAAATGGTAAGACAATATAGCCACATAAAGTAAAGGAAAATCAGTACCATACTTAAATAAGGAAAGAATCCAAGCCTGTTAAGTAACAGGGAAACTCGGAATCAATTAACTAAGGAATCAAGACCAATCACTCCCTTAAGTTAAGGGATTCAAATTCAAACGGTAAAAATACATAGTTATATAAGGCAGAGTAAGATCGGTCAATAATCAACAAGGAAAGAAAATCATGTTTACCAAGCAATAGGGTAAGCAATTAGGACCAAGTTCGGAAAACTCCAATTAAGGAGTGAGTCAGTAGAAAGAGATGATACATCAAATCAATCAGCTTACACACTCGAGTAACACCCTAGGGTTTTACCGGAAACCATCAAATAAGAGAATCAGAGTCAGTCAAGAGGCGATTACTATACCATGCTTCAACATATAAATAGAGAAGGCAAATAACAGTAGCAAATAGACAGGTTAGAAACATTGACAGAAAGAGGCAAGAGATGAACAACATATGAATATAATCACACAGAGATGACACAAACAAACTAAAGTATCATTCGAAGCATGATAATCACAGAAAACTTAACAAGAATTAGGGTTTCATAAGAACTCAGAGAAAAATAGGAGAACCCGCCGTGAAACTCTGGAATAGTGGTGGTTATGGCACAATCAAGTCAAAACCCCGTCGGAGAGAGGCCGGAAACAACCCAAGCAGGAGCTCCAGTGGCCGTCTGGCATGGTCGAAACTCTTTAAAGGTCTCAGAGACGGAGTAAGCCGGAGCAAGGAGGCGTCAAGGCGGCTGGTAGTCAAAAGGACGATAGTCGGAGGTGGCCGGAGAGAAGATAAGCTTCATCGGAGAAGAAGGTGAACCTGAAGGTTCTAGAGAGAAGGGAGAGGGAAAGAGACGAGAAGAGAGAGAGAGTCA
>MDKH01038264.1:0-36835 GCA_005239495.1 Nicotiana undulata | reverse complement strand
TAATTTGAAGAAACTTACTATTTTTTGTGTTTAAATATGAATTACAATATTTATATCACAAGAAATTGCCTTACATAAAAAAAATTAAAAAAAAATATAGCCCGGACCTGTTTAGGCCGGACCCGTTTGGCCCCGGGCCCATGTGGGCTTAGGCCTGTAGGGGCCGGTTCCACCCATATAGACCGTTTGGCCCGGGCCCGCATAGCCCGGATCCGTTTAGCCCGGCCCACTTGGCCCGGGCCCGGCCCGTTAGCCACCCTTATCGCCGGATGCTACCTCGACGACTCCTGCGAACTCTAATGAACAATCAATCGCTGCTACCGGGCCTCGATGAACCTGGATCTGCACATAAGGTGCAGGGGGTAACATGAGTACACCAACTCAGAAGTAACGAACCCAAACTATGGGCTGAGAGGTAGTGACATACTGAACCTCAGAATTTACAATAGACAGCGTACAGAAATTAGACATGCTAACAGTTTATCAGAAAAATGAACGAAAATATGCCAAGTATGCCAATATACTCTACATGCCATCATATAAATATATGGAATCCGTATGGAAATGCACATTGTGCTCACAACCCTCACTCAGCAGTCCACTCAGTATGGCTCTCAGGCCCAAGGAAGGTCCTTCCCGGGATGTACATAATCATCGGTGACCGTAGTCACTCGGTACTGAGGAAAAGGCCAATCTAGCCCCACGGAGAAGATCCATCTCCAGAATCCAACACTCGGACACGATCCATGTCCAGGGACGATCCATCCTCACATATCATCAACTTCGGACAAGGTCCATGTCCAGGGAAGATTCATCCCTCAATATCAATGCACTCACTGGGGGGTAAAGACTCCGGAGGGGCCCTATTGGCCCAAGTACATCAAGCCAACAAAGGCATGATTAAAGTATCGTTGCGGTGTGTAGTCCGATCTCATAACTGTCTCAACAACAGGCTCTCGGCCTCACTCAGTCATTACTCTCCAGTCTTACTCATATGGCTCACAGATGTATAAATCATCCCAAAACAATGATAGACATGCATATAATTTACAATTACTGAGACTGAGGCATGAAATGATATGCAATAACAGGACTGAGTATATGAAATCAAATTATCACAAAATGAGACAGTAACATACGAACACTCGGGTCTCAGCATTTTCGGCGTGAAGCCTTAGCATTTATATTTAACATGATTTCTAACATGCTCACATTTACCACATTAATAGAAGTACGGATAAAAATTCGTAATAGCTACTAGACGGTGCCATGGGATGAGCCAGGCCACAGATTACTCGGTGCACGCTCGCACGCCCGTCACTTGGCATGTGCGTCACCTCAATTATATTCATAAATCATATAGTTCGGGGTTTCGAACCCTCAGAACCAAGTTTGTAAACGTTACTTACCTCAAAACCGGCTAAAATCCTAGCCCGCAGTGTCTTTGCCTCTAGACTCGGCCTCCGAGTGCTCCAAATATACCAAAAATTAGATTCATATCATTAGTACATGCCAAGGAACGAAGCCCATTCAAAAAATTATCAAAATTACCCAAAAATCTCAAAGTTAGCCAAACCCGACCCCCGGGCCCATGTCTCGAAATTCAATAAAAATTACAAAACTAGAATCCTCATTCCCTCACGAGTGTACCCATATCAAGTTCATCAAAATCCGACCTCAATTGCCCACTCAAATCATCAAAAGAATTTCTCAAACTTTCCTCCCATCCCCCCCCCCCCCCCCCCCCCCCCAATTTTCACTCTAATTTCTCAAATTGAATGATAAAAATCAAAGATAAATCATGGAATTTACCCAATTATGATTGAAGAACACTTACCTCAAGAACTACACTGAAAATACCTTCAAATTCCACCTTCTCCCGATCTCTCCAATGGATTTTTGAAAATATAGACTAAACCCTCATTTTTGAACTTCAAAAGAATCTGCCAGTTTTTACCCTTCGCGAACGCGGCCCTATGCATGCGTTCGCATAGAACAATCTGACGGGCCCCTTCTTTTACCTTACGCGAACGCGACTGCCTCCCCGCGAACGCGATGCATAACCTCCCCAGGCCTTCGCGAACGCATAGACCACGGGGCCTGGGGTCCTCCAGCTTCCAACTTCCCTTCGCTAACGCATCCCCTCACTCGCGTTCGCGATGCATACACTGCCCAACTCCTTTGCGTTCGCATCCCCCTTCCACGAACGCATAGAACAAAATCCCCATTTTCTCTTCGCGAACGCGGGACCCACCGCGAACGCGAAGAACAAAATTCTCTGCAATAACGCCAGCAAAAACTGCCAAGCTCTAAGTCAAAAATTGATTCGTTAATCACTCGAAACTCACCCGAGGCCCTCGGGACCTCAACCAAACATGCCAACACATCCCTTAATCCTATTCAAACTTAGTCGAGCCTTCGAAACACCCAAAACAATGCAAAAACACCAAATTCACCTCGGATTCAAGCCTGTGAACTTTGAAACTTCCAAATTTCGCCAAAGATGCCGAAACCATCCAAAACACGTCTGATTGACCTGAAAATTGCACACGCATCCAAAATGACCCTACGAACCTGTTCCAACTTCGGGAATTCCATTTCGACCCCGATAGCTAATTTCTACTGCCGACCGGGAATCGCCAAAAACTCAATTTCACCAATACAAGCCTAATTCTACTCCGGACCTCAAATTCACATTCCGAACACACTCCTAAGTCCCAAATCACCTAACGAAGCTATCCGAGCTATAAAATCCACATTCTGAGGCCGTTTTCCTAAACGTCAACTCCCTGTTGACTTTTTCAACTATAAAAGCCACTTTAAGAGACTAAGGCCTCATTTGTTTTTTTTAAGATTAAGACGTCTGAATCTGAATACACATCTGAATATCAATATGTGTATTAAGATTAAGACATCTGAATCTGAATACACATATGAATATATTAAGATGTGTAAGATCTGAATAGAAATAATTAAGACTGTTTGATTTTTAACATCTGAATGTATAAAATTTATCTTTATTTGAAAATTAATAAACATAAAATTCAAATAAAATACTAACTAATCTAATATTCTATCAATAAAATATATAGTTTTTTAAAATATGATAGTTGTTGGTGGTGATGGCTAACGGGTGATAGAGGCGGTGGTTGGTGGTAATTTTGGTTGATGATGGCGATTCATGCTAGTAGCTAGTAGTGAGTGGTAGTGATGCCAATTATGATTGAGGATGGCGGTGGTGGGCGGTGATAGTTAATAATGGTAGGTGGTGGTAGTAGTTGTGAGTGAGAAAGGTGGTGGGTGGGTGGTGGTAGGTTATAATAATGGGCAATGTCAGCTGTGATTGTTGGTGGTGATGGGGTGGTCAGTTGTGGTAGTTGAGGTGGATGAGTGTTGATTGTGGGTGAGAATGATATATGGTGGTCGGAGTGGCGGGGATAGTGGGTGGTGATGGTCGATAATGGTGGCGGCTATGATTGAGGATAATGGTGGTGGAGGTGGTGGTGGTGGTGGAAGTGGTGGTGGTGGTTGAGTATGGTAGTGGTGGTGGTAGTTGATAATGGTAGGCGGTGGCGGCAGATAATAATGAATATGTGATAGCATCTTAATGAAATTAAGTCTCTGTTATAGATCTTAATCATACAGACCTATTCAGACCCATTAAGTGGTTGTGAAGTAAAAAAAACAAACACACTTAATTATTAATATCTGAATGATCAAGATTCAGACTTTAAAAACAAACGCACTTAATGTCTGAGATCTGAACGATTAAGATTCAGACCTCCATTAAGTGCAAACAAATGAGGCCTAAGTGTCCCAATACCCCCCATGACCACTCTGAACCCGAACCAACCGACCTCACACACCATAACTAGGCTAAATAACATATAACAAAGCTAAAATAGAGGGAACGGGGTTAATCTCACGAAACGACCGGCCGGGTCGTTACACTAACCTCTCACACCTCTTGACATGAGCATCAATGCTTCTTCTCTTAATATGTCCAAACCATCTCAGCCTCGACTCCGACATCTTGTCCTCCATGGAGGCTACTCCCACTCTATCCCGGATAGCTTCATTCTTAATCCTATCTCTCCTGGTACATCCGCACATCCATCTCAGCATTTTCATCTCTGCTACTTTTATCTTCTGCACGTGAGAGTTCTTGACTGGCCAACACTCAGCCCCATACATCATAGCCGGTCGAACCACCACTCGATAAAACTTACCCTTAAGTCTTGGCGACATATTCTTATCACATAAAACACCGGAGGAGAGCCTCCACTTCATCCATCCCGCTTCGATGCGATGTGCGACATCTGCGTCAATCTCCCCGTTACCTTGGATAATAGACCCAAGACACTTAAAACTCGCTCTCTTGGGGATAACTTGAGCATCAAGCTTAACCTCTATGTCTACATCATAGGCCCTTTCACTGAATTTGCACTCCAAGTATTCTGTCTTGGTTCTACTCAGTTTGAAACCTTTTAGACTCCACGGTCTGTTTCCAAACTTCCAACCTCGCGTTAACTCAGCTTCGCGTCTCGTCAATCAACACTATATCATCGGCAAATAGCATGCACCAAGGCACCTCCCCTGGATGTGTCGCGACAGTACATCCATCGCCAAGGCAAATAAAAATGGGCTAAGAGTCGATCCCTGGTGCAACCCCATCTCCACAGGTAAATGCTCCGAGTCACCACACAGTCCTCACCCGAGTCTTAGCATCATCATACATATCCTTAATCACCCTAATGTACGCTAAAGGAATGCCGCTAACCTCCAAACACCTCCACAAGACCTTCCTCGGGACTTTATCGTACGCTTTTTCAAGGTCAATAAACACCATATGCAAATACCTCTTTCTTTCCCTGTAGGTATATTTATTTAAAAAGAAACTTAATTAATCACTCTTATCATGTTGGATTTATATATTTTCATCCTCTAGTTAATTTTCAAAAAACTCCTAAAATGCAAACAAAAGAAAAAATTATACACAATCAGCATATAAAGCTTAAACTCCTTACAAACAACGTCAACAGTTTATCAAATAAAGATTTAATTGAGGGAGTAAAGTTGTGTTAAGGGCTGGGCTATCCCAAGGAAAATTATGGTTTAGTCATCTCCTTAAGCAATAAATATCCATTATTATTACATTATCATTCTGTACAAGTTATTTCAGAAATATATACTTATATATGTGGTATAATTTTCTGACGAAAGATAGTCAACGTACCACCTTTAAGTAAATGTAGTTTCGCGCCTAGTGTAATTTACGTGCAGGGGCGGAGCCACATTAATTGTTGGTTGCGGTTCGACCGAATTCAGTAGTTTTTGTTCAAATTTTGTATTTGTATTAAAAAATCTAATAAATATATACAAATTATTAATTTAAAACCCAATAATTTTAAAAAATTATAATTCCGAACCTATAAGATTCAAATCCTAACTCCGCCTCTGTTTACATGCAACTTGACTCATCCCCTGGCTTAAATGGCCAGAGGGAGCTCCATTACTGTATATGATACTTATGATTAGTCGTTTTCCTTTTTGATAATAACTTGTCATATATAGCAAGGTTTAACCACTGCATCCATTTACTCATTGAAACCCCACAGTGCCCTTGTGTCTCATAATTAAGTCATTTCTATAGCCCACTAGCAGTAGAAATGCAAGTGCAACCCCAGTTGGTTTGGAGGGCGATTATTTATATGGATGATCTTGGATCGAATCCCCTTAATGTCTTTTGGGTTGAACCTGTCGCACAATGCTTGCCTTGCCTAGTGTGAATCCCTCTTTTGGGTTGAGCCTGTCGCACAATGCTTGCCTTGCCTAGTGCGGTTTATATTCTCTGTATGATTTGCAGACTATTACACAAGAGAAGGTTTACCCCGTACGCACAAAATGCTCATCACAGAGTACTTACCCGATGGACAAATATTGTGACAGTGATGGTAGTGACCGCGGTTTCCCTCTTATAAAAAGAAAGAAATGCAAGTGCATCTAGTGTATGCTCGGATCAAAACCCAACCACATGGATCTGCATTTATATTTGGTTGTATACAAAATGAAGTTTATAAACCAAATGAAGAATTTGTAGTTTGCTCTTTTGGATTTAAGAAAGCCACTTTTTCTATTTCAGTGCTGTGTGTGGTCCATCCAATTGCTCCAACTTGAATTTAATTGTACTAAATGAAGTCGACATTTATCCAAGTTCGAAGGCGCATAAATTGGACCAGTTTGAGGTCGAAATTTAGTTCAAGCATGTCGGATAATTTATACCATGTGGACGTCTTATCTAAAAACTTAAACAGTTAAAAGATTAATACATTGCTCTAGTAGTATGCGTGATAGGTCAGACGTGCATTTCACAAATAGACGTGATTCACTTTTTTCAATTAAATACATGAAAATTCACAGTCTTTCAATAGAAATAATGTAACACAGACATTAGACAGAATCTCTTATCGGCAAAACACAAGAGGAATGCTGGGTATATAAGTTAACAAGCCTTAGATTCTAATGACGCGTTTTAAACCCCGTGAGGACCTAGGTCCAGAACGGACAATATCACTAGCTAACGAGCTGGCTGTTACAGATAAATGCACTATCTGGGAAACGAACCGGGGTATGTACTGTGGCAGGATACTATTGTACCACTAAACCATTAGTGGTATATAAGTTAACAAGAGCGACTCCGGATATATAAGTTAACAAGTCTTAAACTCTAATTATACGTTTTAAACCTGTGAGGACCTAGGTCCGGAACAACCAATATTGCAAGCTGAGGTGTTACAAATAATGATCACACAATTCAACATTATCGATGATAGACGCACATTATGTCGCCAATCACCATGATGTTTGTTTGTGTTTAAGTTAGGATGATAGTGCAAGTTGATTGGTCAAGAACACTTTAAATTAAATATCATATCTTGGTTACCTAATCAAGAATAACAAAGAGAGCATTAATTATTTGCCATCACCTTCTTTCACAGGAGAACCAAATCTTAATTCGTTTATTATTTGCAGTGCTTAATTAGCTTTAATTTTGACACATTGTTTTGTCTCCCTAGTACCTAGTTCCCTTTTGTGAAGGTGATTTCCACTGTCCTAAATATAATTATCCAAGTAATTGGTTTGAAGACTTTTAGGACTTTCTCCCGTCTGAGGAATTTAATACAATATTTCTAAAATTTATTTAAGTTTCCTACAATTACTTTGATAAAATTACATAGAATACAATTTATTTTAAAATTTAAAACTTTTCATATTTCTAATGTATCTCTCTTGAGATTATCTCACCTAAAATGTATCATAATATCTCTCTTTAAAGATTTTCTCTCGTATAAAAGTATATATCGTATTAATTTTCTCCTAAATTCTCCATTAATATATTGTATATTGATATTTCTTGTACAAAATGTATGTTATATAATTAAAATATACAATAATGTATTACATAATTTATAAAATATAAATAATATACGGTATATATATATATAATATATAATATAAAACAAACAAACACTTAACTGGAAAAAAAACATCATTAATAAATATACTACACATAGTATAATATATATCATGTATATATTAAAACAACAACGACCCAGTAAAATCCCACCAGTGGGGTCAGGGAGGGTAAAGTGTAAGCAGACCATACCCCTACCCCGGAGGAGGTAGAGAGACTGCTTCTGGGAGACCCTCGGCTTATAGAGACTAGATATGTAACAAAACAAAAAAAACCAAAAAATAATATCAGCAACGTGAGAGACAACAAATAAATAGAAAAACAGTAACACAAATATTATGTAAAAGTGTGAAACATAACATAAAATGGAAAAACACTATCATACTCGCCGGAACAAAGAGAGAAATAGGGACAAAGAGGAAAATCGCTCGACTACCCCTTAACCTACAACCCTAATGCTCGACTTCCACACCTTCCTATCAAGAGCCATGTCCTCAAAAATCTGGAGCCGCATCATGTCCTGTCTGATCACCTCGCCCAATACTTCTTAGGCCACCCTCTACCTCTTCTCGTACCTGCCAAAGCCAACCTCTCACACCTCCTAACTGGGGCATCTAGGCTTCTCCTCTGTACGTGCCCGAACCATCTAAGTCGCGATTCCCACATCTTGTCGTCCACCGGAGCCACGCCCACCTTCTCCCGAATATCTTCATTCCTAATCTTATCCAGCCTCGTGTGCCCACACATCCATCTCAACATCCTCATTTCTGCTACTTTCATCTTTTGGATATGTGAATTCTTGACTTGCCAAAACTCAGCCCCATACAGCATGGCCGGTCTAACCACCACTCTATAGAACTTACCTTTGAGTTTCGGTGGCACATTCTTGTCACACAGGACTCCAGACGCTAACCTCCATTTCATCCACCCCACCCCAATGTGATGAGTAACATCATTGTCGATCTCCCCATCTCCCTAGATAATTGACCCTAAGTACTTAAAACTTTCTCTATTGAAGATGACCTGTGAGTCAAGCCTGACTTCCACGTCTAATTCCCCCGTCACATCGCTGAACTTACATTCCACATATTCCGTCTTAGTCCTACTCAACTTGAAACCTTTAGACTCCAGGGCCTGCCTCCATAGCTCCAATCTTCCATTAACGCCGCCTCACGTCTCATCAATCAGAACTATATCATTAGCTAACAACATACACCATGGAACCTCTCCTTGGATAAGGTGTGTCAGTGTGTCCATCGCCAGGGGAAATAAGAACGGGTTGAGCGCAGATCCTTGGTGTAACCCCATAACCACCAGAAAAGGCTCTGAGTCACCCCCCACAGTCCTAACCCGAGTCATAGCTCTATCATACATATCCTTTATCGTCGTAATGTAAGCCACTGACACACCTTTAGCCTCCAAACATCTCCAAATGACGTCTCTAGGGGCCTTGTCATACGCCTTCTCTAGGTCAATAAACACCATATGCAAATCCCTCTTTCTATCCTTGTATTGTTCCACCAACCTCCTGATAAGTGGATAGCTTCTGTAGTAGAACGACCCGGCATGAACCCGAACTAGTTTTCCGATATAGACACCGCCCTCCTTATCCTCCCTTCCACCTCCCTCTCCCAAACTTTCATGGTATGACTTAGTAACTTGATACCCCTATAGTTGTTACAATTCTAGATATCCCCTTTGTTCTTGTACACCGGAACCATTATACTCCACCGCCACTCATCAGGCATCCTCTTCGTCCTGAAGATAACATTAAATAGCTCAGCCAGCCACTCCAAGTCTTCTCTACCCGCATATCTCCAAAACTCTACTGGAATCTCGTCTGGTCCAGTCGCGTTGCCTCGACTCATCTTACCCATCGCACCCACGGCCTCCTCAACCTTAATGCACCTACAATAACTAAAGTCGCGGTGGCTCTCGGAGTGCCCCAATTGCCCTAAAACGATATTTCCATCCCCCTCTTCATTCAGAAGTTTATAAAAGTATGACTGCCATCTTTGCTTAATTTGGGCCTCTTCCATCAATACTCGACCTTCCTCGTCTTTGATGCACCTCACTTGATCCAGGACGCGAGCCTACTTCTCTCTCGTTTTGGCTAGCCGAAATAACTTCTTGTCCCCACCTTTGCCCATAAGTTCCTCATACAACCGACCAAATGCAATAGTCTTAGCCTCTATGACCGCTAATTTCGCCTCCTTTCCTAGCCTCATTATATCTTTCTCTATTCGCCCCTCTGATCCTCGCTAGTGCTCTCTACTAACTTAAGGTAAGCCGCTTTCTAGGCTTCCACTTTACCTTGTACCATGTTATTCCACCACCAGTCGCCTTGGTGCCCGCCACAGTAACCTTTCGAAACTACCAACACATCTCTCGCTTCCTCCCTTATATAGTTTACCGTCATCGTCCACAGAGCGCTAGCATCCCCACCACTCTTCCAGGCACCCAGAGTCGTCAGCCGCCCCTCCAACTCCCGCGCATTATTCTGAGACAAAACTCCCCACCTTATCCTCGACTAACCCCATACAAACCTCTTCTTCTTCTTTATCAAGATACCAACGTCCATCACCAGGAGCCTATGTTGAGTCGCGAGGTTCTCACTCGGGATTACCTTGCAATCCTAGCACAACCCCCTATCACATCTCCTGAGGAGAAGATAATCAGTCTGAGTCTTAGCCACCATACTTCGGAAAGTAACCAAATGTTCCTCCCTCTTCAGAAACATAGAGTTCACGAAAACCAAGTCAAAAGCTCTAGCGAAATCCAACGGTGAGGTACCACCCCCGTTCCTATCACCAAAGCCGAAACCACCGTTCACCTCACCATAGCCATCAGCAGACGACCCAATATGACCATTGAAATCTTCTCCTATGAATAACTCCTTCGTAGGCAGAATACCCCGCACCACCAGCGCCTCCCAGAAGCGCCTTTTAACCTCCTCGGCCAAGCCCGTTTGCTTCGCGTAAGCGCTAATGACATTCAAAGTTCCCCCTCCAACTACTAACTTAATCTCCATCAATTTTTCATTCACCCGCCTAACCTCTATCGCCGACTCTCTGAGCTCTCTATCCACCAAAATTCCCACTCCGTTCTTTCTCTTCACGACTCCGGAGAACCACATTTATACCCGTCTGCATTCCTCGCCTTCGATCCTACCCACCTAGTCTCCTGCACACACGCTATATTGACCCTCCTCTTCTGGAGAATCTTCGCCAAATCTATAGACTTACCCGTCAACGTTCCTATATTCCACGATCCAATTCTCAACCTACAAGCGACCTTGTTCCCTTTACCCATTTTGGCCCCCGTCCCACCCCCTGAACCTTGCTCTACCCCCCTCCCCACTACCCGGCCTCCCTGAGGACATGACCCTACTCTTCCATTACAAACCACAAACTCTATACCTACGTAAGTCTAAAAATGAAGAAGAAAAAAAACACCACACAGAACAGCAAATGGAGCAAGTAATAACTACAAGACCACTACTAGACTGACTAGACTAGTACAAAATACTACGACAACAAAGTAATTAACACAGGAGACAAGAGAAACAGGAGGCGGGAGGTACCAATTCCCGTGAATAGAACCTAGAACTTTCAACTTGGTATACTCTCGGTGTATAGTTGCTGCTCTACTGCTTGTGCGTGTACACCTCCCTACTGCCACCAAACAACCACAAAAGTGATACCTGCAAAACAAACAAACACCCATGGATCTAAAAAAATACAACTAAGCCGTACTGTCACCATCACCAGCGGCAAAAAAACACGAATCTGGTGACGACACACTAGAAGAACCGTTAATAAACAAGATTATCGTTTATTGACATTGTAACAGTCAAGAAACGTGCACCGAAATTGTGGCCGGAAAGTGCAAGATTATCGTTTCAGTTTTCCGGTCAATAGAAAATAAAGAAAGAGGAATAAAAATACTTCCTTGGTGCTTCCAAAACTAAAACAACGACGTACTTTCTGGTAATCAATGTCGTGAGTGATGTCGCTAAGAAAATATACAATATTATATTATAAAAAGAACTTGGGGGAACAAGGTTTTGCATTGACAGGGAGGTGAAGAAGAATCAAATTTGGGGAATCCTTTGAGATTTTTTGGATGGTGTATAGCATAGGAGTTCTAATATAGAGAAATAATTTCCTAAAAAAATTTAAAACTAACATAGGCATGTTTCTTTTGTAGTGTTTTGATAAAGTAAAAAAATACTCCCTCTATTTCAATTTGAGGTGTCCGTTCCAATATAAATGAAACATTTCTAAATTTGGAAATAATTCAACTTTAAACTCTTCATTTTATCCATTTTACCTTTAATGAAAAGTTTTTATAACCACACAAATGTCATGACCCCACAAAATTTTTAACCCTTAAGCTTTAAGACCACAAGTTTCAAAAGTCTTTTTTTCCTTCTAAAACTCCGTGCTAAGTCAAACTACCTTATTTAAATTGAAACGAAAGGAGTACTTTTAAGTACAGCTAAACCCTTTCTTATCCAGCCTTTGGATTCGTATTTTGTTCGTACACAATGAACGGAGACCTTCCCGACATATGTTGCAACGTCTCCAATAACATGCTCTTACTTCGTCTTTCCCTTAATAAGTCGTCAAATTTGGTGCTTGAACAAAGGGCGAAATACAATCGATTCCTCCATTTAAGTGGTTCTCTTGTTCCTGTTCCTAACTCCTCCTCGGGTAGTTCCCAATGTTTGGCACTTTCTATACTTCATGGGTGTAACATCAACAAATTCGCTCATGATCAAGTTACAACCTAAGATCTATAACAAGCGAAAAACCAAAAGCTAGAATTCTTAACTTATGCTTTATGTTTAAAGGTCGCATAAAAGAAGCTCATAAAAACAATGCTATTAGCAGTACCTTAATTTTAATACATGGATAAGCATGTATAAAGACAGAAATGTCCTTTCAAAACCTTCATATACCAAACCAAATAATGGATTAAAAATATAATCCAGTATAACTAATCTCAGTATAATTAATCTCAGCATTACTAATACACTATATTCAGTACTATTCTTATACACCTTTACCAGACGGCCCCTTAGGATTAACTTGCTTTCTTGTATGTTTTACTGCGTCATTTTCACGAGTCACCGAATCTTTCCCTTGTTTTAAAGGATTTGGTACGAGAAAAAAGAAAATGAATTAGCCAATGAAAATCAACAATTTTTACACATCCTCGTATGTTGCCTCGGATGATGTGTCTCTTTCTTCTTCAGGATATGACTCGAAAATTTTGGATCAAAGTAAAGATTGCACAGTGCAATGACAAGAAATATAATCATAGTGTGCAACGTATTCCTAGTCGAGCAGTAATTAAAGATGTTGGACATTTTGGAACTATTCATTATTCAAGTACGAATAATTGAATAAAACAATTTGAACAGCTCCTACCATTTTTATCACCACTCCCTTTTATTTCTCTTCATTTATATATTAGATATATTTGTAGCTTTTTACCGTGGTTTGGGAACTTTGGCTTGATTTTTCTCTTCTTTTTGGAACTCTCATTGGTTGGATTTTGGGTATGGATAATTTATTTGGTTATGGAACTCTCTTTTGCTTTAAAATAATAATATCCTTTATGAAATGGTTGTAATTTCTGATGAAGTTAGCTTGCCAGAAACCGGAAAGAATGATATTGGTTGATATAAATTGAAACTTTAGTGATTTTACGGTTAGATAAATAAGTATGAAGATTTTACTGCAGTTGCACTATAAGTTGAATGATCATCGGTGGAATTAACCTTGTAATTACGAGTATAGATTTCTTATTTGTATAAATGGTTGATGGATGAAACAGGATATATACAAGCTGTTAACTTGGAACAATCCTCAGCTATGGCGGAACAAATGAAAGAGAAAACCCTAATATAGAGAGAAGAGAGATACAAACGAGAGAGAAAATGAGCTGGTAAAAAGAGAGAGATACAGACGAGAGAGAAAATGAGTTGGTCAAAAATATATTGACCAAAATCTAATTGATTTTTTATCCGTCGTCTCTTTATATTTACAAGTATAGAAAAGGAAAAATACAAAGTAAAAATGTGTACAAATTGGGTCGGGTCTCTTCACTAGACATTAGTGGGCCAATTGTTTGCCTTTGTGGGACTGGGCTTGAGTCAGAGTGTGGTTAACACCCCCTCAAGTCTAAGGGTGATACCACACCACTTGCAAAGAATCTCACGATGAGGTTGCCTAGTGAGGGCCTTTGTCATAATGTCTGCTAATTGATTCGAGGAAGAGACGTAACTGAGGGAAAGCAAGCCAGAAGACAAACATTCACAAGCATAGTGGCAATCAGTCTCCATATGCTTCGTACGCTCATGGAAAATATGGTTCTTAGTCATGTGTAGAGCAGTCTGTGAGTCACAGAAAACAGAGACCGGGCTGGTGGTATGTAAACCAAGATCACCCAAAAGCCTAACCAGCCAAGAAATTTCAACAACCACTTTTCGAAGAGCCCGATATTCAATTTCAGCAGAAGACAATGAAATAGTAGGTTGTTTCTTACTCTTCCAAGAAACAGGGCTTGCACCAAGAGTAATATAATATTCACTAACAGATTTGTGAGACACAACAAAAAATGCCCATTCAGAATAATCTAGAAGAAAAAAATCAGAAGAATTGGAGATGAGAACACCTTGAGCAGGGTCATTCAAAAAATATCTAAGCACATGGAAAGCAACCATCATATGTGGGACTTGAGGTTTCTATAAAAACTAACTCAAATGTTGGACTGAAAAATATATGTCAGGTCTAGTATTCTGTAAAAAAATCAGCTTCCCAACCAATCTTCTATACAAACTAGGATTAGAGACAGGCTCTCCCATATCCATAGTGAGCTTGACAAAAGGATCCAATGTGGTTAGTACAGAAGAGAAGTGCCGACAATTGAACTCAGAGAGAAGATCAGAAGTGAACTTCTATTGACTCATAATGTACCCTTGAGGATGAAGATATATCTCCAATCCCAAAACAATAGTGCACTGAAAGCAAATCTTTGATATTAAAAGTGGCATCCAAAAAAGACTTAGAGACCGCATTTCGGATATATTATTACCAGCTAACAAGGTATCATCAACATACACATCCAAGACAACTAGAGAATCAACAGTGGATTTGGTGAATAAAGAGTAGTCATTAAGACTAGAAATGTAGCCTTTGGACAGAAGCTTCAGACAGTTTGAAAACCACTGCCTAGAAGCTTGACTAAGGCGATAGAGGGACCTCTTGAGCTTGAAAACCAAGGGAGAAGAAGAAGAACAAGAACAAGAGCCACATATATCAAGACCAGGTGGAACCTTCATGTAGAACTCCTCATGGAGATCACCATGGAGGTATTATTAACATCAACATGGAAGACAGTCCACTTGTTTTTAGCAGCCAGAGTTAGTAAGCATTTGATGGTGGTGAGCTTAACCATAGGGGAAAATATTTCTGCAAAGTCAATTCCTTCATCTTGAGAATCACCCTTGATAACTAGTCTTGCTTTATATCTTTCAATAGATCCATCAGCCTTCTGCTTAATTTTATACACCCACTTACAAGGAATAACTTTCTTTTGAAAGGGAAGATGTAATATCTCCCATGTCTGATTTGCCTCAGAGCCTGAAATTCCTTTAGCATGGTCTCTTGCCAAGCAAGATTGGAAGAAATCTGCTGCTAAAACTGAGGTCATGCATATGCAAGTCAACAGAGCATACATTGGAAAGGGAATTGAATTCAGGTGAGAGGATATATGAACAAACATAATCTTTAAGGTGAACAGATTGTTGGACTAGTCTGGAAGATCTTATTAAAGGAAGAAAAGAACGAGCAGGTTAAGAATCGGAAGAGGAAGAAGAGGAAGGATCAGACAGAGAAACTGGAGAATGATGAAGAGGAGAAGTAAAAGGTGTAGTAGGAGGACTTTTAACTAGACTGAAAGAAGGATTGGCGGAAGGGGAAGGGACACTGTTATGAGTAAAAGAGACAAGAGTAGGCAGGATATCAACATGGTCAAGAATAGTTGGAGTAGACAATACAAGGAGAAGATTCAGATTAATAGGGAAACACATATTCATGGAAAACTACATCCCTAAAAAATAAGATGGAGTGATTGGAAGTGTTAAGGAGCTTATAACCCTTTTTGCAACATGGGTAGCCTAGAAAAATAGAAAGTACGACCCTAGACTGAAACTTATACCTACCTACTTTGGGAGAAGTGGCAACACATAAACATCTAAAAGACTTGAGGTGTTCATGTGATGGAGGGATCCCTTGAAATTTTTCATAGGGTGAAAGGTTCTTAATGGAAGAAGAAGGCATTCTATTAATGAGATATGTGGTAGTTAGGACAAAGTCACCCCAATATCTAAGAGGAATATTAGACTGAAAAAGGAGAGCTTTGGACACCTTAAGGAGATGTTTGTATTTTTTTTCCATTACACCATTCTACTAGGGAGTATGTGGAATGGTAGTTCGGTTTAGAATCCCTTTACTATTGAAAAATAGAATTCCCACAGAGTTGTACTCATATTCAAGAGAATTATCTGACGTAAAAGTTTGGATAGAGGACTTAAAATGCATCTTGACCATGACTATGAAATCTTTGATAATGGGAAGTGCATTGTTTTTACAGGAAAGAAGGTGAGTCCGGGTGGCTCTTATATAATCATCTACTATAGTCAAGAAATATCTGAATCCATTGTAGTTTTAGTGTTATATGGACCCCAAATATCAATATGAACTAGTTGAAATGAGGCAGTGGAATGTATAAGACTTTTAGGAAAAGGGATTTTCGATGCGTATCCAAATTTAATTAGAGTCAATATGAGTATCGGACACCGGATGAAAAACAAAAACAAGGGACCACAATAACAGAAAAGGACAGTCTAATGTTCAGTGGCGGAGGCAGGATTACCGCCAAGGGGATTCAAAAAAAGGAAAAAACTAAAAAGGTTATAGCAAGTGAGAATAGAACCAATGAACTTACAAAGGTTTCGAACCCCCTTGACCACTAAGCTATGCTTTTGGGATGTGTAAGGAGATTCAAAACATAATATATAGAGGTAAAAAATAAATTTTATCTTACGTATACAATGTAATTTTTCGACGAAGGGGGCTCGGGTGAACACCCTTCTGCCCCTAAATCTGGCCCCTAAATCCGCCCCTGCTAATGTTACGAGTGTTTATTGAAGTAATCCAGTTTTGTTCTTTCATGCTATATTTGTGGTTAGGTAGGAAAGTGGATGCAATAGATAGAGGGGGAAGATTATATTGTGGGTACAAGTCTTTAGCAAAACAGCTCTCGACATTGATGCATTGCTAGAGGTGGATCCAACATTCGGCGGTCGTGGGTCACCCTGATATTCAATATAGATTTATCATTGTTCATAAAGATTGGCCGGGGACTTATGCTAATATCTGACTATTTTTTGAAGACATTTGCAAATATATGTGAAATTTTTGCCTAAATATCCGAGTGTCAGTGACCTTTGATCAACTCGTCATATGTGTCTTTCCTCTTCATCGCTATGCTAGCACGCCGTGAATTATAACTATATTGCAATTTTGATCCTTTTGTAATTTGACTGAGCATATTTAACCTTCAATTAATAAGAACATGTGATTTTGATCCTACTAACCAACAGAAGCTAAAAATTTATTAGAATCAAAATTTATAAATTAATTAACATAAACTGATTGTTAATAGCCTTCAGTTAGTTTGAAGGTTTAAGCTAATTATTTTTGTGCCATGTTTTTTATTACCCTGAAAATCGGATAACATTTAAATTTATAAGTGGTTTTAAGGATACGTGATTTCACTTGGCACAAATTGAGAAATACGAGAATTGATATTAGAAATTAACTGTAAAATAAAGCAAACCAATATAAAGTGCAGCTTAACCCTCGAGATAAATCTCCCTCGAACCGACTAAGAGTGTAATTGAAAAGTATGAACTGAAACAATAGAGTAAGGATGCTTAAGAGAGAAAATGTTGTGTATTGCTTTGTTATACGTGAATATGATGATTACAAAATTATTTGAACCCCCATTTATATAGTAGGGGTATTCTACTTATGGTATAATTCTAAATACAGAAAGAAATCCCAGGATTGGCTAAATAACCGGTTTTTATTTTATACATGCCGAGATTTCCGCCACGATCCTTGCCCGATCACGGATATCTCGACTTTCTGTTATTCGACTCAGTAAGCTTTCTTCAGTATTGCTCAATGTTCGATCTCGTTCCCAGCTAGTCTCGATCTCAATTGGTCCTCAAATTACGAGCTCGGTAGTGTATCTTCATGTCACGATCCGATATAACAAGGGACTGAACCTCAGCCTTCCATATTGTTCTCGATTAACCATACAAAATTGGTTGATCTTGGTTTTGATCGTATATAGATATTCCCCTCGTTTCTCAGAAATAAGATGATGAGAAACGACATGAGTTCCCGAGCTTCATCTTTTTGACTGATGACATCATTGACTAGCTCGATCATGACATAAGCAATGTGACATAAGCGACAAGGGTGACCGAAACGTCCCGTCTATAAAGTTCTCCGGACATTTTATGTGTGTCAGTCGTTGGTCGACCACTACCAGCTTTGAATCGTTGCTGTGAAGCTAATGAATAGCCCCCTTCTTCACTCTTTCAAACTTTACCTTCAATCTATGCCTTCATAGTTCTTTGCCTTCTTCAAAACGTTCTATCTTCAGGTCTTTGAGTTTCATCGTTTGTTCTTTCCAAAACACCAAATATTAAAATCTCTATTCTTCTTTTCCCACAAAAACTTAATAGCTAAGACGTCAAAAATTGTTCAGTAGAAAGACATCGCTTCCTCGTCTCGACTGGCCGGTAAAAATACAGCGGTCGAGCCACGCCCTGAGGAGTATGTTCTCGGGAGGGGGGGGTGTCATTAGTTCCGGCTTCAAAGTTGAGAAAACCTCATTGGTTCATGGCCAATGCGAATCAGTATTAAGATACATATGCTCGATACCCCAAAGCCTTCTCAACCAGGTAAAGAAAGATTGCAACTGGGTAAACAAGGAGGTAGGGGTGCCGCCACCAAGATAAGCGATCACCACCTACGTGGATGGGTTCCTAAGTGTTTACACTTACCCCTTCACGTTGGGTCCCCTCGACCCAGTCATCATGGACTTCTGCAAGAAATATCAAGTGACCCTCGGCCAAATTCACCCCTTTTTCTGGAGGATTGTCATACTGCTCCGCTTCTTCGTGAGCAAAATCGATGGGCTTCCTTTAATCCTCGACCATCTCATAAGACAGTATAGCCCTCGACTCTATCGAGGTGGGCTGGTAAAGCTTCAACGACGAGCCACCAAGGTGGTGCCCTTCCCGAACATAGACGAAGACAAGGACCGGGGCTGGATGGGAGTGAAAACCACTGACCTAATCCCGGTTGAGAGTATGCCATCTCTAGAGAAGTGGAATATGAAATGTAATTCTAATTCCATTTTCGATTTCAGCTTATTATTTTCACTTTTTCATACTTTCTTATTAGTGTTTCACTTGATGCAACCGTTGACCGGATGCCGAGTGCAGTTCCCTATCTCGATAACTGGGTCAGGAGCCTAGTATTGAAGTCAACACACGTTGAGCGCGCATGATGCGATTTGTCAAAGGGCCGATGGGAGGTCAACCATTAGGAGTCTTTAGGTCAACCATAATTAACTCATAATTAGTCTCTAGGGATAAGGCTTTTACTAAGAGTCCTACACCATTTTTAAAAACCATGACATCATCAGCTATATGAAGATTTTTCAACGCAAACGGAATTTTACATGGCAGCAGCTATGGCGCTTATCAACGGCAATTCGACAAAGTATAGAAGATGAAGGCGACTGGTCTTATTCTTCCGAGTGGTGGGGTTCCACCACCACCACCTCCGACGACAACACAGTTTTCCAACCAACTTCTGACAAAGGAAACAACGTCGTTTCTGTCGTAGCTTACCCTTCTTCTAGTCCAATTCATGCCCACTGATGAGGAATTGGTTAAATATTACCTTGAAAATAAGGTCCATTATCAACCTTTTCCAGGTCTATTCATTGAAGACATCCATGCTAAGGAATTTTACAGCGTATCTCCTGAAGCCCTTGAATAATCCAATGATATTCAAAAGTCTCATACATCAAAGCATAGTATACATAAATCATCCAGGTCATCTTACAAGGGCATAAACCGCTTCGTTTCATATGACACATATTGAAAGGATCTATTTATACCCCTTGTGGGTACAGGGTTGACCTAAGCAAACTCGAGATGGGTTCATTGTGGAGATATTGTCGACGTTTTAATCTTATTGAGTCGAGCGGAGGCGAATTGGTAAAGGAAAAGGCTAAGTTGAGAGTTGAGTTAGCCGAATCGAGGTAAGTGTTTTGCCTAATTTTGTTGAGAGAATTTTTTCTCTTATTTGTCATTGTTTGCTACATGCGGGGGTGATACATATATGAGGTGACGAGCATATATGTATGTGCGGGGTTTATCATGCTCGGGAGTAGATGATGTTGTAATTGTGTTTTGTAGAATTACGTAATTTCCTTGCTTCGTTTGATTTACTGATATTAAGAACGTAGTATAAAATGTTAGAAACAAATACATAGCCTAAGATAACTTTATCAAATTTGATAGAATTCTGGAATACATTGATGTGTCTAGTTTGGTCATCTCTATGCGTGATCACTACTACATTGCTACGACCGATATTTTTTTTAGATGTTGGATTATATACCTGTGTTGCTAATAGATTGTGTGATTTGTGGAAATACTTGAATTATATGGCCCTTGAGGGTTCATTTAAACACTGTTGGCTTGTAAAGCAGTGATTGAGAACTTTATTTGGAATATTCGTTGAACACTCTCCTCGATATTATATATATACTTCCCGCCTTTCCATTTTATTGATATTTATATGCTTGGTGAGGAAGAGTGTAAATCGCGAAGGGTGATGCCGTGCCATTGTTTATGAGAGGAATAGTGTAAAGCAAGAATGCTGATATCGTGCCATTATTTATATTCATTATCATGTGAGGAAGAGTGTAAAGCACGAAGGGTGATGTCGTGCCATTGTTTATGAGAGGAAGAGTGTAAAGCACGAAGGGTGATGCCGTGCCATTATTTATATTCATTATCATGTGAGGAAGAGTGTAAAGCACGAAGGGTGATGTCGTGCCATTGTTTATGAGAGGAAGAGTGTAAAGCACGAAGGGTGATGCCGTGCCATTATTTATATTCATTATCATGTGAGGAAGAGCGTAAAGCACGAAAGGTGATTCCGTTCCATTGTTTATATTCATTATCATGTGAGGAAGAGTGTAAAGCACTAAGGGTGATGTCGTGCCATTGATTATATTCATTATCATGTGAGGAAGAGCGTAAAGCACGAAAGGTGATTCCGTTCCATTGTTTATATTCATTATCATGTGAGGAAGAGTGTAAAGCACGAAGGGTGATGTCGTGCCATTGTTTATATTCATTATCATGTGAGGAAGAGTGTAAAGCACGAAGGGTGATGTCGTGCCATATTATTGAGAGTAAAAGCACGATGGGTGATGCCGTGCCATTTCATTTATATTGTTATGCTTTTAATATTGTGAGGTCATGACACGAAGGGTGTTTCCGTGCAGGTGAGGATGAGGGACATGCATTATGATGTGATATCCGTTTTCAGTGAATTTCCGCATTTACCTTGAGTTGTCACTGTCGCCATTACATATTTTGTGTGACATGTTGTTTTTGTCCCGTACTTGATAACTATCTCAATTGTTGTTGTGTTGTCCATACCTTTTTATTGCTTAACTTGCATATGTCATGCCTATTTCCTGCTTTTATAATTATACCCATGTTGTATCTATTCTGTTGCACCTTAGCGTAAGTCTTCCTCCATGCATCCTTCATGTCCTTACTTGTTAACTTGTGAAGATCATGTGTTTCCTTCTTGTTTGCTATATTTGTACTTAAGCCTCCATCATGCTAGTTAATGGAAATTATAACCCTTTTTTTTCTAATTGTGGTCATTACCTCAGTGCTCTCTGCTTAGTCTGTTACTGATGTTCTTCTGTACATTCTCGTTTATTATTACTGCTTGCATATTCCCTTCCTTGTCATTTGTGTTGTCGGTATTTCTATCATTTGGTTGGTAGTTTTACGCATATATGGTGAGGATGAGATAAATGCATGAAGGGTGTTGCCGTGCCGTTAGACTTGATGTCTTGAGTACTTTATCACACTATGAAAGTATATGAGGCGATTGTTGTGGTTCATGGGATTTCGTTTTAAGGAAAGGGCCGATTGAGATGTTGGAAACTGTTAAATTGTGATTCTTTCTGATACTCGTTTATTTCCTGTTGCAGTCGCATGGTGTACTCTATTATATATTATTCTATCTTTTGGTTCTATTGCTAGTTTACATTATAGTGTTTATTAATGAGTATCTTTTAACTAAAAACCTCGTCACTATTTCGATGGGGTTAGTCAAGATACTTACCAGTACATGGGGTCGGTTGTACTGATACTGCACTTCTGCACATTCTGTGCAGACTGTTGGAGCGCAGCTGCTGAAGAAGTCGGGAGTTGACTCAGAAGATGTTTGTGCATTCTATATAGAAGCTACCACTTGTCCTTGGTAGTGTTAGACATTATCTGTTCATGTAGTTTTCAAACAGAATATGTATTTATTCATACCAGCTTTGTATATTCTAAGTCTTAGAAGCTCATGATTCGTACTACCAGATCTTGGGTAAATTTGTAAAAGTTCCGATAAATCCTAATTTAATTTTCGATAAGTTTATTTGGGTGTTTCTTTTATTAACTGGCTTACCTAGCAGGTCAAGTTAGATGCCATCATGACCTGTGATTTTTGGGTCGTGACAAAGAAGAAAAAGAAGAAAGAGAAAATGGTTCTGGGCTGGTGGCCCGTGCTCGAGCTAATATCGAGACTCAAAGGGTCACTAAGCCGGTGGAAGGTGAAATTATTCTACCCCGACCTGATAGAGTCCAAGGGGAAGATTCGGCCGAAGTCCCCGAGCCTTTTAGATCCAAAGGTGCCTCACCTCAGGTGGGAGGGTCACTGAAGGGACGGTGGATGTTGTAGTGGAGACCGGTCTCGAGGACCCTGGAGACAAAGAAAGTACCCCCAAATATTTACTTGGGGTGATAGAAATCGGAGACTAGGAAATGATTTAGGAACCCACCATGGAAATGATTTAGGAAGCTTGGGCCGTGAAGACTTTTCATGGATAAGGAACCCATGGAGAGGAGGATCCTTTCCGTGGTTATTTTGCGAGGGTAGAAGATGTCGCCGGTCTGAGCGATGTGGAGGTACTGAGGACGAGCTCGGTTGAGCCTTCCTTGAGTTTTAAACTGACCAACCAGTTTTCGACCCCTCTTGCCGATCCCAGGTGCAAGCGAACGATCATTATCACGGTCCTAGAGGATGCCCGGGTTCTTGTTTCCCCCGTAGGGGTGTCTAGCTACCTTCGAATTTGGTCACGGAGGAAGACCATGCTCAGATGGACGAGGTGGGAGCACCTTGTCTTTTCAACGAGGCCCAACATGCTCTGAACCGTGCAAATCCATACTTTATTTATCGATGTCAATTTTCATACTTGTATCCTTCTCCCCTTGTATAATTCATTGTTTTCTATTTTTGTAGGCCTCGGTGCTTTATCATGAAGCTTTCTTCCGATCCCGAGTGGAGCTGGGCCAAAATCCGAGGGCTCACTGAGGAGAAAGATGCCTTCAAACTTCTCAGTGAGAAAAGAGAAAAGGAAGCAAAAGGGCTTCGTGTTGAGCTAGAAACGGCTCAGAAAGAACAAACTGATCTGGCCGAGCAGGTAAGAAGTATCATAGTAGTTTATGACACTAATTCGAGTGTGGTGGCTAATAGTTTGGTCCCATAGGTCCAGCAAAAGATCGATATAATCGGGCAACTTCATGAGGAAGTGGATGTAGTAAAGGCAGAGACCGTGGCGTAGAAGAAAAACATGGATCGACTTGCCTCAGAAAAGGAGGGTGCCCAGCTCAATTGTCCTCGGCTGAAAACCAACTCCAAAGTATGAAAGAGAAAACCTTGGTGCAAGCCAAGAAAATTGAGGAATTCTAGTCTCGGTTGGGTTCAACAACTTCTGATTGAGAGAAGCTGGTCACAGAACTTGCAGCGGTCAAATCGAAGGTCGAAACAGCCAAGGCTAATGCTGAAGCAATTGTGTCCATCTACCGGACTGACACTGAAGCTGCTCAGGTTCGAGCTAAGGAGGTTGCTGAAGCTGCTCAGGCTCGAGCAAACTGGGTTTCCGAGCACGCTAAATGTGAGTCTCGAAGGGAGATTCTCGAGGAGATCCACGCTCGAGGTTTCGATCTTTCAGCCGTGATCGAGAGTGCTAAAGAGCTTGAAGCTGAAGTCAAAGTGGTGGCCTTTCCTGATGACGATGATTCTGGGAGCATGAGCGGGTCCGAAAGTGAAGAAAGCCCCGAGAGTGAAGATGCTGCTCCCGAAGAAGATTAGGCCCTTAGGATTTGTATTTTTTCCTTTGTGTTTCTTCTAAGGACGTTTCGGATTTTGTGGAGAATTCTAATCGGGCCATACTGCGCTTGTAAATAAATTTTGACATATATAAAAGTTTTCTTCCCTTATGCCTTACAAAATTATGAAATTGTATTCTAAGGTTCGAGGTTTAGATAATTTGACTGAAATCGAACCAGTATATCCCTTAGGCTTTACGATCGAGCGAGTGCTTGCTCGAATACCCTTAGGTTTTGTATTTGAGCGAGGATGCTCTCTCAAACTCAAAGCAAAAACAACCCTTAGGCTTTTTTATTTTTTATATTAGGCAGATCTGGCCTTTGTAAAAAGATTGTTTATGGCTTTTTTCTCCTTTTAGGCTTGAAAGTATTTTTTATCATTTGTATCTGCAAACCTTGTAATACCTTAGCATGAAATAAGGAATTGTTCGGGAGTTCGAACAATTTTGTAATTAGAGTTTCCGAGGCTTGATATTATCGAAGCTCTTTATGATATTGTCAGGGGTAGCCTTTTTAACCGGTTATGAAAAAATTCAAAGGCCTATTTTGTTACGAAATTCAGACGTCTCCAAACCGTGTTAATTCGGTCGTAGACTTTTAGTTCGGGATTTTCCCATCGGGCTTACTTTCCCGTTTTACTTCGATTGCCCGAAGTGTCAGTCCCCGAGTGGTGTGGCCGTGGCCTAGAAAAATCGAGGGTTTCCTAAAAGGTCTTATGATCTCGAAGTTTAAATAATTCGATCTTGTTTACTTTTGGGATGGCAGTCCCCGAGCGTGGGTGTAATTATTCGGACATTGGTGACCGGCCCTTAAGCCTTTTTACATAATAGATCGAGAGTATGACATCGTCAAGTAGAAAAAAAATTCCAAGGCATCATGATATATCGTCAAGGAAAAATACTTCTCTTTATAAATGATTATACATGCGTACATGTTTCGTGCCATGGCTTGAGCAAACTACGCGGGCACAGTTCGTTTGACCGTTTGGCCCTTAGAAATTTTACCTATCGAGACCCTGCGGCTATGAAGTAATTTCCTCGCAACAAAGTTGACCTTAGAGGGCAATGCCCCCCAGCATTCGAGGTTGATTGCAATGAAGCTTCGGATGCTGTCTGATTGTTTTAAGTTTGCACGATCAATGATTTCCTCATTAAAACCCTCGCGGAATACCCATTTGGGACAAAATCGATCTAAGGTAAAAAGAGCAACGCGTGCTTTCAGACCTAAGGACTTCGTGTCGAAGAACCTATCGATGTTTCTAGTCGAACACCTGCAAGAGTTAGTTTAAAATATAAATGAAAATTGAAGGGGCCGTACCTTAGCAATAGTACCGTTTTAGGAGCGATACGTTCCAATTGCTTGGTAGTTGTTCGCCGTCCATCGTGCCGAGCTTGTAGGATCCCTTTCCGGTGATTTTGAGAACCTGGTACGGTCCTTCCCAGTTCGAATTCCTTCATTCGGATTTCGGGTGTTGAGGGTGACTTTTCTTAGTACTAAGTCCCCGATGTTAAAATGTCGAATATTGGATTTTCGATTGTAGTATCTTTCGATCCGCTATTTTTATGCGGCCAATCGGACAAGGGCGGCCTCACGTCTTTCATCCAACAATTCTAGGCTCGTATTCATGGCCTCATTATTTGATTCTTCTGTTGCATATCGGAACCTGATGCTAGGTTCTCCGACCTAGGGTAATGAGAATGGCGTTGCTCCCGTACTAGACTTCGACGTTGTGCAATATGCCCATAGAACCTCAGGCAGTATCTCTCTCCACTTTCCTTTGGCGTCGATCAATCTCTTCTTAAGATTCTGAATGATGTTTTTTTTGGTCGATTCAGCTATGATAAGGTGTCGATAGGATTCTTTTGATCTTGTGACCCTCTAGAAATTCAGTCACTTTGCTGCCGATGAATTGCTTTCCATTATCACATACAATCTCGGAAGGCATCCCGAATCGACATATAATGTAATCCCAAATGAAGTCTGTGACTTCTTTTTCTCTGAATTTCTCGAAAGCTTGTGCTTCAACCCCCTTAGAAAAATAATCAATCATAAATAAAATAAACTGAGCTTTACGTGGGGTCAATGGGAGAGGGTCGACGATTTCCATTCCCCATTTCATGAACGGCCATGGGGATAAGACCGAATGAAGCTGCTCTCCGGGCTGGTGAATCATTGGCCATACCTTTGGCATTTGTCGCATTTTTGAACAAATTCCTTTGAATATTTCTCCATGTCGATCCAATAATATGCTGCTCTAATTACTTTATGGACCAACGATTCGGCGCCAGAATGATTTCCATAAGTGCCCTCGTGAATTTCCCGTAGGACGTATTCGGTGTCTCCCGGTCCCAAACATATTGCCAACAGTCTATCTAACATCCTTCTAAACTGCGTCTCATCTTCGACCAAAGTGAACCGTGCTGCTTTTGTACGTAGGCTCTCGATTCCTTTGGATCTGATGGAATTTTCCCATTCTTTAAGTACTATATGTACTTATTTCTCCAATCCCAGGTCAAACTTGTGGAGTTAATCTCGACGTGACCTTCTTCGATCATCGATCTCATGAGTTGCACGACAATCCCCGAGTTGAGCTCATCATCTTCGATCGACGAACCTAAGTTTGCAAGAGCGTCGGCCTCGTTGTTCTATTCTCGAGGTACATATTGCGAGGCCCATTCCTTAAATCAATGTAAAGTTACATGTAGTTTATCCAAGTACCTTTGCATCCGAGATTCTCGGACTTCGAAAGTTCTATTAACTTGGTTACCACGAGGAGGGAATCAAACTTGGCCTCGACGACCTCTTCTCCAAAGCTTTTAGCCAATTTGAGACCTGCAATCATGGTTTCATACTCGACTTCATTGTTAGTTAATTTTGAAGTCTTGATAGATTGTCTAACTACATTACCTGTGGGTGGTTTTAGTACGATACCCAGTCCGGACCCCTTCGCGTTCGAAGCACCGTCGGTAAAGAGGGTCCAGACTCCTAAGGATATACCCGATTTTATTAACGTTTCTCTTTCAACCTCGAGTACGAGGGCCAGCGTGAAGTCGGACACGAAGTCTGCCATGATTTGTGACTTGATGGCGGTTCGGGGACGATACTCTATATTGTACCCGCTGATTTCTATGGCCCATTTGGCCAATCGACCCGAAATCTCGGGTTTGTGCAAATATTTTGAAGTGTATAAGCTATTACAACACATATCGGATGACATTGAAAATATGACTTTAATTTCCTAGAGGCGCTTATTAAAGCAAGTGCTAATTTTTCTAAGTGTGTATATCTTGTTTCGGCCTCACCTAATATCCGACTAACATAATAGATAGGGAATTGCGTACCTTGTTCTTCTCGGACTAGGACTCCACTTACCGTTATTTCTAAGACTGCCAAGTACAAGTAAAGTTGCTCGTCCGCTTTCAGTATATCGAAAGTCTCCTACAAATGCTTTAAATGGTCCTCTGATCGCAGGGACTAAACAAATATGTCATTAATATAAACTTCCATTGATTTTCCTATTTGTTCTTCGAACATTCAGTTACTAGGCGATGATAAGTTGCACCAGCATTTTTTAGTCTGAACGACATTACATTATAACAATAGGTGCCATACTTAGTGATAAACGAGGTCATGTTCTGATCCTACGGGTTCATTTGTATTTCATTGTACCCGGAGTAGGCATAAAAAATTGAGAATCTCGTGTCCGGTCGTGGCATCGATCATACGATCGATATTAGGCGAAGGAAAGGAATCCTTAAGGCATGCTTTGTTCAAGTCTTTTATAATCTACGCACATTCTAAGTTTGTTTCCCTTCTTAGGGATAAGTTTGCTAACCATTCGAGATATTTTACTTCCAGAATGGATCCTATTTTGAGAAGTTTGGTTACCTCGTCCTTGATGAATGCATGCTTAACCTCGGACTGGGGCCTTCTTTTTTGCTTCACCGGATGGAACTTCGGGTCCAAGCTTAATTTATAGGTAGTGATTTCTGGTGGGATCCCTGTCATATCGAGATGGGACCAAGCAAAGCAACCCATGTTATCTAAAAGGAATTGAATAAGTTTTTTCCTGAGCTCGAGGGTTAACCCCGTGCCCAGGTATACCTTTCATTCGGGGAGATAGTCGATCTATATGACTTGTTCCAGCTCTTCGACCGTTGATTTGGTGGCGTTAGAGTCATCGGGAATTATCAAGGTTCGAGGGATCCAATAGTCATCGCCCTCGTCGGTCCCCTGCTTATCCGAATGGGTCGAGGTTGGTGTCTGTGGTTGCTATTTGGCCTCATGTTTTCCATTCGAATCCGATCCCTTTACTGATGAAAGTTTCGATAACGGTATTAATTTGTCGACTGCAAACATCTCCTTGGCAGCGGGTTGCTCCCCGTACACCGTTTTGACACCCTCTAGTGTCGGGAACTTCAAAACTTAGTGAAGGGTTGAGGGTACTGCACTCATGTTATAGATCCAAGGCTTTCCGAGCAGGACGTTGTACCTCATGTCACCCTCGATCGCATGGAACTTTGTTTCTTGGATGGTTCCGGCCACGTTCACTGGCAAAGTAATTTCACCTTTGGTGGTTTAGCTTTCCATGTTGAAGTCGTTAAGTACTCGAGCTGCGGGCACAATTTGATCCTGTAGGCCGAGTTGTTCTACGACCCTTGATCAAATAATGTTGGCCGAGCTACCTGGATCAATCAAAACACGTTTAACTTGAATTTTATTCATAAGAATGGATATTACCAGTGCGTCGTTCTGAGGTTTTAAGATCCCCTCTACATCCTCGTCATTGAAAGACAAGGTCCATTCCGGTACGTAGTCCCGAGTCCACTTTTCCCTTGTGATCGACACCTTGCTCATTCTATCTGTTTGAATCCCTGTTCTTGAAGTGGTTTTAGCCCGGGCACCTAGGAATTCTTGAAGGTGCCTTTCGTTAAACAAATGGGCTACCTCCTCCCTCACCTATCTGCAATCTTCTGTTTTATGGCCATGCGTGCCATGATACTTGAACATTTGATTAGGATTTATCTGGGCCGAATCAGTCAGTAGAGGTTGAGGCCACCTCGTGTCTTTGATGTGTCCAATGGTTGTACAATAGCTGACGCATCAACATTGAATTTGTACTTCGATAGTCGAGGTGCTTCTTTAGGTTCTACATTCCTGTCGAAACAACTCTTACTCATGAGCCCTCAGGAGCTCTTTCCTCGATCATTTCTTCTATCACTTCGAACGGGGTTGCGTCCAGGCCAGTGTTTCTCTGATCCCCACCGTATGGCTGATATAGATCTCTGTTCGACTGTGGTTCCCGGTCAATATCTCCTTGAACTCTGCCCACGGGCCTGTTTTGATAAACGGACCCGGAAGGAACCCCAAATTGGTCATCCTCGACCCTGATTTTTGACTGGTACCGATTATGCACATCGGCCCAGGTTATAGCTGGATATTCAATCAAGTTCCGCTTTAAATTTTGTGAGGCTACCGAACTCCATACGCTTAGGCCTTGACTGAAAGCCTGAACGACCCAGTCATCTGCGACTGGGGGTAGATCCATACGTTCCATTTGGAACCGAGATACGAACTCTCTGGATATCTCGTTATCTTTCTACTTCACTTTGAAGAGGTCTGACTTCCTGGTCTCGACCTTAATGGCTCCGGCGTGTGCTTTGTTGAAGGAATCTGCGAGCATGGCAAAAGAATCAATGGAGTTAGGCGGTAAATTATGTTACCATATCATCCCCTCCTTTGATAAAGTTTCTCCGAATTTCTTCAACGGTACGGACTCAATCTCATCGTCCTCTAGATCGCTCTCCTTTATTGCGCATGTGTAAGAAGTGACATGCTCTTTGGGGTCGGTAGTTCTATTATACTTGGAAATTTCTGGCATGCGGAATTTCTTTGGAATGGGCTTAGGAGCTACGCTCGAGGGAAAGGCTTTTGTACGAACTTCTTTGGATCTAAACCCTTCAAAGCCGGTGGTGCCCCCGGGATTTGATCAATTCGGGAGTTATATGTTTTCACTTTTTTGTCATTCGTTTCAATCTTCTTCTCCCCCGATTCAATTCGCTTTGTCATCTCCTCGAGAAATTTCACATAGCGAGGTTGGTCCCTAATTCATTCACATTTAACCTCCCCGACACTAGTTCGGCACTGTGGACAACTTCCTGTGATGGCTCGAGTTCGACCCTACACGGTGCATGGTGCTGATTTTTGAGTTGTGCTATTGCAGCTTGTTAAGCCTGCAACATTTCGAATATTATTCGAAGGCTGATTCCTCCTTCTTCACCGCCCTGTGCGTTCTGACCGGTTGATCGAAGGTCTCCGTGAATGCTATTTTTGGGGTCGACGCCCAGATTTGCATTCAGGGTAACATGGGAACTGACATCGATGAGATCTGCAACTGGTACTCCCTCGAGGTCAACCGGAGGCACTTCGTTTCTTGGGGCAGCTATGTTATTTTCGCCATGAAAACCAAGGCCATTGTCGATGTGTGTAGGTACCGCTTGAGAGTTTGACATGCTGATTCTGGAATCAAAAAATCTTACCAGAACAAGTGTAAAGCAGTGTGTGTTATGGAAATAATTACCATGCAATCACTATTATCCTTAGCCCCACGGTGGGTGCCAAACTGTTTACCCTTCAAATCGGATAACAATTAAATTTATAAGTGGTTTTATGGATACATAATTTCACTTGGCACAAATTGAGAAATATTAGAATTGATATTAGAAATTAATTGTAAAATAAAGCAAACAAATATAAAGTGCAGCTTGGCCCTCGACCTAGATCGCCCTCGAACCGACTAAGAGTGTAATTGAAAAGTATGAAGATAAACAACAGAGTAAGGATGCTTGGGAGAGAAAATTTTATGTGTTGCTTTGTTATACGTGAATATGCTGATTATAAAATGATTAGAACCCCCATTTATATAGTAGGGGAATTCTACTTATGGTACAATTCTAAATACAAAAGGAAATTTCAGGATTGGCTAAATAACCGGTCTTGATTTGATACGTGCCGATATTTCCGCCAAGGTCCTTGCCTGATCAAGGATATCTCGGCTTTCATTTATTCGACTCAGTAGGCTTTCTTCGGTCTCGCTCAATGCCTATCCCGTTCGATCTCGATCCTGGTTAGTCTTGATCTCAACTGGTCTTTAAATTACGAGCTCGATAGTGTATCTTCATGTCTGATATAACACGGGACCGAACCTCGGCCTGACATCCTGTTTTCGATTAACCATACAAAATCGGGTGAGCCCAATTTTGACCGTATACAGTTTTTTAATTCAATGAACATAAACTGGTTGTTAGTATCATACAAGAAAGATGAATGAAAGAAATACAGGACATTCAATTTAAAATTCATATATTAATATCCGTGCACTTTTTGTTAGGGTTGGGCATATATTGGGTATAACCGATAGTCCGAACCGAAAAAAGCTTATTGGGGTATCGATTTTGTATTTTTTCACTATTGGGTTATCGATTTAGGCCACGATTTGCCCAATTTCTTAACGGGTTAACCGATAACCATATAAGATTTAATAAAATTAAGATTTTACCCTTAAGTATATAAATACATCTAGGGCTACATTCTATATTTTTCTCCTAATTTTCCTAGCCGCATTCAAGATTGAAGTTTCCAGTTTACTCTTCAGACACTAATTCAATTCTTGAACAGTTCTTCTTCAAAATTCAAAATACAATCACATTCTTAGAATATTAGCGTAAGTCTGTATTCCAAAATTACTTCTTTATTAAGAACAAATTTCATTCCTTTCTTTTGAGTTTTACAATAAAGTTCGATAATAAAAATATAGGATTTTTGATTGTTTTCGATTCTTTTATCTTGTGCTCATGTTTTAGTATTATGTTTGTACTTGTTAATTTTAAGGTGAAATTGCTACTACTTTGTATTGTTATTAATGTATGGGACAACACCTGTTGAAGAATTAACAATATTTTAGTTGTGTTTGGACAACTGTTGAATTACTAGTATTCTTGTTGCTCTTACTACAATTGGACTCTGGAAAATGACATTGATCTCTTGATTATGGTTTGCAGGAAATCAAAAAGTTGTAATTTATCTTCCTATTAACTAATATTTCCAGTGAATTGGAGATGGAATGCTTGTGGAGTTGTAGTATCAATTTTTGAGATTGCACAAGTCATGAATTTGTCAAAATGAAATATTCTTCAAATATTAGTTGTGGATAGAACGCAGAATTGGGTAGTATACTATATGTAAATTCTTCTCTTTTTTGCTTAACTCGAGTGAAATATCTTCTGTTTTGTGCTTAACTCTAGATTGAGTTATCTTATCGGTTAAATCGATAATCGAACCGATAATGATTGATAATCGATTAACCGATCACGGACAACTAATATCTTATCGGTTTGGTTAACAGTTTATCATATTTGTAAACCGATAATCGATATGCTAAACCGATAATATTCATAACCGAACCGAACCGACCGATGCCCACCCCTACTTTTTGTGGATGGAATTTTCTTAGTTTTTCAATTAATATAAAATCAAAATGTGTCTTATCAGCGTAGGGAAGGGTGTCCCATGCAATAAGAGGTAGTGTGGTGACTGGTGAAATTAATTAATGGGGCCTTCCTTTACTGGCAACTTGTATTTAAAATGATTAATTATCATGAAAAAGGAAACAAATAAAATGATCTGTCATTTCAGTTAGGCTTTTCTCTAATCTGATCTCAACTACCAGAAGCAGAGGACGAGATCAATTAAACCATGGCTGTTAAATATAAACCATAATACTTTTTAAAAAAAAATATGTGCGCATATATATATATTAAAAACGCGTTGCTAACGCTATAACAACAATAACATATTCAGTGTGATTTCACAAGTGTGGTCCGGAGAGGATGGAATATACACAAATCTTATCCCTACCTTAGTAGCGGAACCACACTATAGGAAGGGGTGTCAAATTGCGGGAAAAAATACATTGTGTAGGGTATGTAAAAAAAAATTGTAAGTATATATACTATATATTGACTCCCCTTAATTTCTCGGTATGTTTACTTTTAGGGGAAAAGGCCGGATTTATCCCTCTACTTTGATAAATAGTTTACGGTTATCCCCGTTATACTTTCCGTCCAAATCCACCCTTACCGTTGACAAAGTAACTAAAATTGCCCCAAACCCTAACGGACATCCACTGGCGCACCCAATCACTCAAAAAAATTGTCACATAGATATCCAAGTCAGCATTTTTAAAATTTAATCCCTAAACCCAATCAACTTATCCCAATTTTGCACTGTATCTGTACATTTTCTGCATATTATTTGCGAGTTCGCACCAGCAAGGTATTCTTCAACTTTTCCATCCCAACAATCAATTTAAGATTTCAAACACAAGATCAATCGAGCCCAGTTGTCTTCATCCTGCAACTGGCTGCTGAAAGTCTTTGCCCAAACTGCCCAAATACTTCAGCGAATCACCCAAAATTGAAGTTATGAACTCCTCAAGAGATCCCCCTCAAGCTTCACGAATGGATTTTAATTTTTTAAGCTTCAAACTGTAGCAATTACCAATTTAATCAACTAATACTTTCTTTGTCCTATTCAAAGAGAAGGTGGTATAATCAACTTAGTCATGTTTCGGCGATTATTTCAAGTGTAAAGCTTATATGTACTGTTTTAAAAAATGTTGACTTGGATATCTATATGTGGCAATTTTTTTTGAGAGATTGGGTGCCACATTGGATGTCCGTTAGGGTTAGGGGCAAATTTAGTTACTTTGTTAACGGTAAGGGTGGATTTGGACGGAAAGTATAACGGGGGATAAACGTAAACTATTTACCAAAGTAGAGGGATAAATTCGACCACTTTCCCTTACTTTTATATATTTTGATACTCCTTAACGAAAATTCTGGCTCCACCACTGCCCTACCTTGTGTGAGGTAGAGAAGTCCTTCAATTCCAATAGACCCTAGCTCAAGAAAATCATTCTCAAGACAGGCTTGAAAAATACAAGAGTGAAAAGTTAAGGATGAAAATGCTGGAAAAAAAAAGTATTAATAGTAAAATAGCAGAGATAACCACATAAAAGAAATGATAGTCATAATGCTATAGTACGACATAAAAAAATTATGAAACATAGTTCTTGTCTGGGGACGAATTTTTGTGTCACATCAGTTTTGACCAATAACTTGGAAAAGCCAAACCATTTTTCGTCAAAGATTTCAAACTCTGCTGATGGTTAAAGATTAACCGCTTGTTTGGGTTATTGTTCTTGTATCGTTACTTTAAATTTAATGTTTGTTTTGAGTGTTACTTAAATTTTATTGTATCGTATCGTTCAATCAATCGTTACATAATAACGGATTCACTGTAGTGGTGTTGTTTCCTTGTATTTTACTCTCATGTTGCCCTCCTTATTATTAAATAATCATAGTTTATCATTTACCTTATTTGTTTATATAATAATTTCACTTTGCATCCTAATTTTTTTAGTAATATTACAAGCAGTGACGAAGCCACATGGTCACAAGGGTGGTCAACTAATCTTTTATGATGTAGATATTATCGAGTTAATAACAAATATAGATACTATCTATCTTTTATGAGAAAGAAAATCGCCAATAAATAAAATATATTTGGTTTAATTTATAAATTTAATTTATTTGTAGCAAATAATCAATATGATGTATAGTTAATATAGTGAACCAAACTTTTGATAGCAACTAACAGGGGAATTTGATTCAACAACTGAAAGGAAATTACAAACTTGAAGGAAATTGAAAGGCTGCAACAGAAGGGTTCATAACATTAATTGTATATTAAGGAATTTTTATATTCTTATACACTATATGACTATATTACTCTCCCTATTCAAGTTTAATTATAATTATATTTTATATATTCAATTACTATTTATATACATTTTAAGGGAATTAATGATAATAATTAGTGTCCTAAAATAATTCTACCGTATCTTTCACCCCCCCACGTTTCTCTCTCCATATCCCATCCCCTCCCCCACGTATCTTGCACTCACCCACGATTTCACCATTGACAACCATTAAAAAGATTTGAAGCTTTGATTCGAATGTCGGTTTTCAAAAAATATTATTTGTTTGAATTGGAGGTTGTTGCAAAAGAATTGAGAATTCTCTCTACGTCTCTCTCTATCTCTCAATACCTAATTTCAGTAATGTAAAGCAAAGGAAAATAGAGCAGCAATTCCACCATTAACAGCCATTAAAAAGCTTTGAAGCTTTAAATTCGAATTTGGGTTTTCAAAAATTATTATTTGTTTGGATTGGGTGTTGTTGCAAATAATTTGGAATATGGTTTGAAATTTATATCTCTATTTTGAGGGTATTTTGGTGAAGATTAGACTTGATTTTGGCTGAATTTCAGATTGAAACTCGAAGAAGAAGAAGACGACGACATGATATATATTATATTACGAAATTGTAGTAAAATTGTAGAAAAATTATATTTTGTTGTTTATATATATATTTTTATTTATTTAACTATTGTATGAAAGTAGAACAATATTATATAAAAATTATATTTAAATTGTATGATATTGTAGTTGTATATAACTAGTAGAAATAATGTATGAAAATTGTAGATAAGTTGTATAATATATAATTAGTTGTATGAAATTTATTTTTACTATGTATAAATCAGATATAAAATATACAAAAGACATATTGTATAAATTTTGTATTTAAGTTGTATGTTATTGTAGTTGTATAACTGGGTAGAAATAATATGTGAACGTTGTAGATAAATTGTATAATATATAATTAGTTGTATGAAATTTTATTTTTACTATGTATAAATCAGATACAAAATATACAAAAGACATATTGTATAAAATTTGTATTTAAGTCGTATGTTATTGTAGTTGTATTTAATTGTATAGAAATAATATGCGAAAGGTGTAAATAAGTTGTAGATTAGTTCGTTTCAAATAATTTTATCAAAGGAACAAGAAGAAGAAGAAGAAGAATGAAAAGCTATTGAAAAAGGAAAACGTCTGATGTCTGAAATATGTCAATTAAATTCATAGCACCTAAATTCTTCAAATTTGAAAAAGGAGGACCGTCAGTATCACGACCCAAAACCGGTCCAGGTCGTGATGGCGCCTAACGGTGGCGTTAGGCAAGCCAACGAACAACAACAACAATGAAAGTGCGGAATACAATAACAACATGGGGTAAGGCCGTAGAAACAAGCTGAACCACAGCTAGGCCCAATGCATATACAACCCCGATAACTACAATAAGTGTGTGCCAGGACTAGTGTCACAGTGTCAACGGGCGGCTACATAGATACAACTGTAGAAAATACATATACAAAATATACAAGCCGCAGTCTGGAACAAAAGACTGTGCAAAAAGGAAACTAGAAGGCTCCAGAAGTGCTGTCAGGGGAACGCCAAGAAGACAGCTCACCGTCTGGAGCGACGCCGCGGTCAGTATCTATCAACAGGCGGACGACCGGACGGACCAGCCTCAGTACCTGCACAGTCAAGTGCAGAAAAGAAGGAAAGTGCAGCATGAGTACATATAAACAAATATGTACCCAGTGAGTATCCCGTCTAAACTCGTAAAGAGTAGTGACGAGAGGTAGAATACATACTCACTAAGGTCCAGTACATAATGAAATAAAATACATGCTGAGTAATAAATCATGTGAGATAGTACATCAAGTATAAGAACATGTAAGCAACAATCATAAACCGATCTCAAACATAGTCTTCCTTTGTAAGCTATTCATAGTTATATTACTTGTTCTCTTAC